>JADLZL010004610.1:0-86981 GCA_015844335.1 Chrysopogon serrulatus | reverse complement strand
GCTGCAACTGCCATCTAACTCACTCATCACTCACCATCGGTAGATCGCTTTAATTTGCTTGCTTGTTTGCACCGTAGTGAGTGATCCAGCTAGTAATATACTTTCTTCGTTCATTTATCTCCTTCATCTAAGCCTTTGGCGCAATGACCAAGAAGCAGAGTAAAATCACTCAATTTACATTTAATAAGCAGTAAAGAGGCAAGGAACAACCAATGAGCATCAAAGAGGCAATAAATACAGACAAGTGGTAGCCAATGAGCATCAAAGAGACAATAAATATGTACAAGTTCCAAGCTAAAATGAAAGAGATATATTGATGGTGACTGATGAGTGAGTTAGATGGCAGTTGCAGCAGCCTGCTATAGCCATTCGTTTATATACTTGCAGCTAGCTATCTACGTTGATTTTTTTAATGATTTACTATGATTTTCAAATATTCAACCAAAATAAATAAAAAAGAAAAATACTAGCAAAAATTTTTTATCGAAACATACCATATTATATATTTTTTTGTGATTCTACTATATGGAGTTTGAAATTTTTTTTTATTTTATAAATTTTTTATGATTTAATATAATTTTTCAAAAATTTAGCCAAAATAAATAAAAAAGAAAAAAGATAAAACCATGATTACTGTAGTAAAACTACTGTTAAAATCACTCTATGGAGGTAAAGCGTATGGTTTAAAAAAAGTTAAGAGAGGTTGTTTGTCCGATTTTAAAATTTAATGAGAAAAAATAAATTTTTGTGAAAGTTGAGGGTTTGAAACAAGATTTTTTCCTAGTTTCATCATCTCTCCTTGCAAATTCACCTGTAGGCTTTCAAATACTTGACAAGCGGAGTCATACGGGCTTTCTTTCCAACTATTTCAGCCCAAACCAAATGTAATATTAGGCCATCCAAGAAGCATGCCCATGCCGAGAATTCGTTTGGGCCTCTAACACATGCTCTGAAACAGAAATATCAAGAGAGGAAAAAAAGAACATATTGCCTTCTTGAACTACAGATGCAGTCTAATTTTGCTCCTCAAATTAATTCTAAAATTAACATCTTACTCCTCCTCTTAAAATCGTTACACTTTTCACCCTAGCCTGGTTTGAAGGGATTTTGAAGACGGTTTTTGTTCTTTCTTAATTATTAAAAAATCCAATAGATACTTGATAAGGTTTCTAAACTACAGAAAATAATAATCTCTAAGTTTCTAAAAATTCTAAGAAAAATCATAATGACGAATCCATATAAAAACTATTAATAGCTTGTGAAAACATCGTTATAATCTCTAATAAAATAGATTTGCCTCTAGGAAGAAGAGGAAAATACCCCAAAAAATCCAGGAATTTCTCAGAACATTCGGTTCGACGTCTAACATGCTTTTGAAAATTTTGCATGACAAAAATATGAGATGCAACCAGCAGTAAGCAGCAGCAGTTTACTAGTACTCATCTGATTAGCCTCCCGATCTATTGTTACACTCCTCTCTCGTTTTCATTCCTTGCCTGGCTTCTAGAACACCTGTCCAAGGAATGGAATGAATCAAGTGGTTCAGTCAGGGCACGTCGTGGCAAAAGGCAACTAATATTAACTCTGCAGATTATATACTATATACCATTAGTCAGCATGAGCGACTAGCTAGTAAGTGGAGAGACCAAATTTCGCCGCTCAGATCACCGTGTCAGACAAGTCATCGTCGGCGATCATCCCGTATATTTATACATCAGACTCAGACCAGAGGGCAGAGGCACAAGTCACAGAGAACAGCAACTGAATCACCAGCAGCGTTCGTGAATTCCCCTCCCCTCCCCTGTGGAATCAATTGATCCATGGCGTTCTACAAGTATGGCCTGGCATTCTTGGCCGGCACAGGCTTCGGCACGGCGATGACGACCATCCGCAACAGCCGCTGTCCCCTCCACAAGCACGACTCCTGCTCCTGCCACCGCCACCGCGCGTCACCGGAGACCGCCCGGGAGAGGGAGGAGTACTACGACGACGCCCAGGAGAAGGGGAAGAAGAGATGGCCCAAAAAGGGCGGCAAGGAAAAGAAGGGGGACAAATCCGAGGAGTCGACGGACTGATCGATTCTTAGCTTCATGGATTGATCGGATGGATGGATTTGGATTGTGTGTCGCGTTGTTACTTTGTTATTAGTAGACCAATCTGTAGCAGCACCAGGCGCGTATCATGTTCTGTCTCACGATTCATCTTAGTATAACCAATAATAATTGAGCTCTACTGCATATCTATATGTATGGTATTGTATTGTTAAAATTATTATCGTTGTCTTGCGTTTATGCCTGTTGCTGTGCACAAGACTGACTTACTTCTGAGGTCTGAATCACCAAACGTAAATGAATGAAGAAATTAATTAAAGCCTGCAATGCAATGACGTACTGATCCACTGAATACATATAATCCTGAATTCAGATACTGTCATTATTCAGTTCCATCGATCTGCCTCTGATGATCCATACATACTTATCCCTCTGTAATTTGTGCACCTGCTGCAATTGAAAGGTGTGTCCACATGTAGACGTACGGTAGAGGCGCCGTCGGAACAGGACAGCTAGCTGCACCAAGCAGGTAGTGAAGACGACCAACGACTAATCAATCCAGTGATGACTGATGAGTACTCTAATCCAGCACTACTACTACTAGACTACTACAGTACTGTATGATTAGCCGTTAAGTACATAATGCAGGAGTAATCTATTCCGATCGATCCTGAATTTAATTTCAGATGCTGGCCCCACCACGACGACAGCAATTCCATCTATCAGCCGTGGAATCGCTGGAAGAAAAAAAAAACACTAAGCCGCGTGCTGCTGCCTTGGTGGGCAGTGCATCTCCCGTGCCTGCTGCCACTCACCGTTGACCCTTGCAGAAGAAGCTGATCATCACAACCTCCTCCTCATCTGTCTACACACATCATGGAACCTGCTGCTGAATATAGTATGTAATACTCCCTCTATTTCAAAAAGATACGATTTTCAGTTTTAAGAAGTTAAATATTTTTAAACTTAACTAAATCTTTTTAAAAGAAATCACTAAAGTTTATGATATTGAAAAAGATATATTATTAGATTAAACATTGAATATATTTTCATAGTATAACTATCTGAAGTCATAAATATTAATACTAACACTTTTCCTATAAATTTAGTTACACTAAAGAAACTTGTCTCGATCTAATAAATTCAGAATTGCATCGCTTTATGACGAAGGTAGTATTTCTTTTCATTAATTTCTGACTAAGCTGTAGTTGTACGTTGCTCACTCGGCTTCTTTCTTGCACCCTTGTCCAAGAAACAAAGCAAATTAACAAAGATGAGAGTAGATGATGCTTCAGGTCAAGCAAGCAAAGCCAACCTAGCTAGCTGAAAGCCTACAAGTATATAAACGATCGAAATGGCTGTAGGCTGCTCTGCAGGTGCCATCTAACTCACTCATATCACTCGATCACCATCGTTCATCGATACATCCATTGATATATAGCGCTTTAATTTGCTTGCTTGTTTGCGCCGTAGTGAGTGATCCAGCTAACATAGTGTTAGGCTCAACAAGAACAAGCCATGGGCTGCTTGCTCCGCCGTCTGTTCCCCTTCTTGGTCGGCACGGCCGTCGGGGTGTACGCGGCGCAGAACTACAAGGTGCCCAACATCCGCCACCTCGCCGACCGCGGCGTCGACGCCGCCAGGCGCTACGAGGAGGCCTACCGCAAGAAGCCTGCTGCTGCCATGGACGACGTCCGTGACGGGAGCAGCACCGGCGGGCGGCAGGAAGAAGAAGGTAGTGCAGGTGGACATTGACGACGACGAAGAGTAGAACCACAGTTGCTCGACGCTGACGGTTACAGTGTTTGTATTTGTGGTGTCTGTAATAATTCTGTATGCGCACTGCAACAGTACTGTGGGGATAGTTATTTGTCGCTTTAGGTTTTCCCTCGATTTACCGTGTACTACTATGGCTATGGTTGCTTGGATGTGAATTATTGAATAAATCAAGATTGTCAAACTCAGTTGTCCTCGTTCTAAATTATAATCGTTTTGAATTTTTCTAGATAAATAATATAATTTTTATTATGTATCTGGACATATTACCTTAGAAAAACCAAAAAGATCTAGAATTTGAAGTAGAGAGAGTAACAATTCAATATTTAGCATGCACACAGATATAGTAAAGAGGAATTTGCACAAAATTTACTCATACCAACATTCTTGGTGAGAGTACAATTCAGTTTTCTTAAGAAAAAAAAAAGAGTGCAGGATGGATCAAGTGTGACCGTTACGGCCCATTTTCGTTATGTATGGGCCAGGCTGTGTGGGTTGAACCTGAATCTACACAATTAATATATAATTAATATATAATATGATATGCTTTAGTACAAAATTTTTGCTAGTCTTTTTTTTTATTTATTTTGGCCGAATCTTTAAAAAATTATAGTAAATCACAGAAAAATGAAAAAAATGAAAAATCTAATTTTATTAGACTCTACATGAGTAGATCTACAAATAAACATATAATATGGTATATTTTAATATAAAATTTTGCTATAGCTTTCGATCTATGCTTTTCTATAATTAATTAAAATAATTCATAAATGTAGCTTCTATAACTATTTTGTTGCACTAAAGCATACCATATTATATATTCACTGTGTACATCTACTAATGTGGAGACAACAAAATTGAAATTTCTATTTTATGATTTTTTTATGATTTACTATGATTTTTCAAAGATTCAGCCGAAATAAATAAAAAAGAAAAAGACTAGCAAAAACTTTAAATTAAAGCATAACATATTATATATTTACTGTGTAGATCTACTCATGTGGAGTCCAACAAAATTAGATTTTCTATTTTATGATTTTTTTGAGTTACTATAATTTTTCAAAAAATCAGCCGAAAAAATAAAAAGAAAAAGATAAAACCACTGTTACTGTAGCAAAAGCACCATCAAAATCACTTCAGGGAGGAAAAGCGCATGGTTTGAAAAGTTGAGGGATGTTATTTGTCCGGTTTTAGGGTTCAGGGGAGAAAAGTAGACTTTCGTGAAAGTTGGAAGTTGACTTTTTCCAACCTGAAAACAGCACGTCCATAGAAGCATCTCATCAAGGCCCATCCCGGGCCTGCCCCAGGCCCAGGCAAAACTTCTACCGCCTACCTTCTCCCGTTCACACCGCGTGCGCGCGCTCTCTCCCTCGTGGCGACAACTGGGCCGCCGCCGCCGCCGCCGCCCTGCGCCAGGTGCCCAGGTCTCCGTCAGTCTCTTCGCCGGCGACGAACGAGCACCCACAGCTGCAGGCATGCGCACCCCTTCTCCCCCTTTTCTGCTGTGCGACGAACCGAAGCTCCCCAACCCTAACTTGAGCTATATGTTTATCTGTAACTGTACTCGGATCTGATCTAATCACAGGTCTATATATGCGTTATGCCTACCACTTCGAGAAATTTGTGACAGGCTTCCCTATATTTCGTTTTTACTGAACAAACCACTAAGAAATTTATGTCCTGAATTAGCTAATGACATTTCCCACTTGCATCCAGAATAGTCCTGCTTTGAGTTGATGCTAGTGCTTGTTCTTGGAGGAAGAATTGTTTTTGTTTCCCGGATTATCGATCGTGCCAGTGTAAACTTGCATCAGTAATAACAGAGAGTGGTGCTAGTAGGTGCTATACTGATGAATTGCTCTGCTATGCAAGTTCTCTCTCTTTCTTGGCCAGTTTGTATTATGTACTAGTATTTTTAGTATTGATTTCGAGGATCACTTCGAATAGGATTTGATATGCTCATCAATGTTGATGTCAGCAGGCTGTCCTTTTTCAGTATGTTGCTCTTACGTCATTTCCGTTAGAGCAGGGAGCATGGAGCCTGTGTTTCAATGCTTATTATACCGGTATAGTCATAAAACGGTTGACAGCTTGGATGTGCCTTGCTAACTAATAAAGTATTCCTCCTTACATCTTGAACAAGGCTGTAACTTTACTTGCTTAATAGGCAAGAAGACTGTTATTTAGTTATGCACTGCCAAATACTGCCTGCAAAAAAATAAGGCGATTATGATATTATGATTTACTAGTAACCAAGATTACTCATGGTTGATGAGGTCATTACAAACTGCTGACATTACTTTTGGCAGTATTAGCGTATAAATTCTTTTCCCACCTTTGCTCATATTTCTTAAACAGTGACCCATGGCAGTGCATCGTGTTTGTGCTCAGCCGCATTGCGTGGGGTGGTTAACCTTCGAGTGCTTTTTTGGCAGCTCATCTGGCTAACTTTCATTCATTCGTCTTAATTGAGCAGCAGAGCTCCTGCCTTTGTTTCAAAAAAAAAAAGTAACACTACTTTTTAACTTTCTTATCCATGGTTATTGGCTTACTGCTAGTTTGATTATATTGCTTTGCTTGGTGATGTTTATGACGGATTTCTATTTAATGCTACAGAAATGTGTTTCTTTGATGTCAATATGTTTGGCTTTTAACTGTTTTATTGTGCGCCTCAGATGCTGTGATAAACTCTAGCTAGCACCTGTTCTTAGAAGATGCTTTTCTCTTCACAGGTCTTAACGTCGGTGATTCTATTCTCTGGTTATCTGTGTCACTAGGGAAATGGCAAGCAGAGCAGGTGGTGATGGCAAAGAAGCCATAAACGAACAAGTAATCGCCAATACTTACGCCAACATGCGTACCGAAATGAACCAGCTCTACACGAAGATCACAGAGCTGGAGATGGAGGTCAGCGAGCACTCCCTTGTGATTGGTGCGATTGAGCCGCTGGATCCCTCAAGGCGGTGCTACAGGATGATTGGCGGTGTCCTGGTGGAGAGGACCGTCAAGGAGGTCCTGCCTGCTGTGAAGCGCAATAAGGAGGGCCTTGAAGAGGTGATTGCCCGCATGCACGAGGCACTGGAGAGGAAGAAGAAAGAGATCACTGAGTTTGAGCTCAAGTACAAGATCAGGATCCGGAAGGCTGACAATGATGCCGAGGATGAAGGTGGCAAGAAGGAAGGCACTGCTCAGGGAGTCCTTGTTGGTCCTGCCGGACAGTAATAAACTTAGTTAGAGACCTGCATGCTACAGGTTATCATGCTTAGACATGCTTCTGTAGAACCAGCGATATTGTGTAAAACCTGATACCATGCTTAGATGATGACCCCATTGGGAATTGGAATAGTTTGGAAGGTGGGATATGTTTCTGCATCTGTTCTTCAGGTGAATGAGTTATCCAACTATTTCTGCTCGTTGGTGGCACATCTCAAATTTCGTAGGACTACAGTTTCTGTCTGGAGGTTCTTTTTATTATCTTTTGAGATAGTTGTGAGTAGTCATCTTTGTGATTATTTCAACATTAACTGATGCTGAAATTACTGCAGCGTTTGGTAGTGGGTAAATGCCTGACAATTATTGAGCTGTTTTAATGGTTTACTGCTGTGTGGTCTTAAGATCTTTTGAGAAAACAATTGAGTACTTTGTTTGAGATTTCACTATAAGCTTAATTTTGCTGGCATGGTATTAGGAAATAGGTACAGATCGTAGAGGTTTTTGGGCAGGTCAAGATGGATTCGAACTTTGATATAATTTAGCCCATGATAGCTAGTTGTGAAGTTTGCAAGAAAGATAATTTTACTTTCTTGGTAGTTGGTACTGACTACTGGTTTTTGTAGAAGGTTAGTTAGTTTTATCATACATCTTCATATTCTTGAATGTATGAAGTACATTGTTCGTGTTTCCTTTGACAGTAGTGATGTGTCACATCAGTTTATACATTTCATTGATCTGTGATATATCCCCCCACCTTTTACATTTCATTTGGCCCTGTTGGCCTAGTTGTCGACACACCAGTTTTACATGGAAGTTGAGAGCTGTAGTGGTGGTGCTCTATTCTCATTTAGAGGTGGCTACATGCTGCTCCTTGAACTGTATGCATGCAGCAAATCAGCATTTTATTTCTCATGATATAAATGGCAAGTAGTAGAGCTGTATGCATACTCACTCCAGTAGTGCCCCGGATTGCTGGGACATTACAAATGGCAAGTATTAATAAATATGATATCACTACAGGCAAGGAACCAAAAAAATTAGTGCAGACTGATAAACTTGTATTTTGTTTTTCTCATAAATGTCCCATGTGCACATGGTAGTACGGCATGCACTCCTCAGTCCTGTTTCCAATCATGCTTCTGCTTGAGTGCTGACTCACTCCAGTAGTGTTTTCCTGTTTTCTTAGTTATTTCTGCTGTGCGTGGTTCATCAAGCCATATGCCCATAATATCTAGTAGTATATGTTAGCATGAATTATCTTGAAGCTAGTTGTAAGTTCAAGTTCTGATGGGCTCTCCTGTTTTACTTTGAGCAGACCACACACACTTGAGCACATATATATATATATATATATATATATATATATATATATAAACTTGAGCACATATATATATATATATATATATATATATATATATATATATATATATATATATATATATATATATCCCATAGAAAACAGAGCAGGACAGGGCTGAAGCCAAACAAGTGCTTTTGCTGAGTACTCCTAGTAATTCAATGCAAATATGCAATGCACATCGTAATTCAATGACAACTGCAATGAGAAATGGAACTTGAGCCGGTTTTGTTTGGCATCGATCCTTTCATTTGGGTTTCAGAAGAAGAGGCAGCTGTGGCTGTTGCTTCGCTTTCCACGTGCGCACGAATATGGCGACGATTCAGTGGATCGCTCGGTCAGTGGGCTCGGCCGGCGCCGTTTGAGTCGTTGACCCTTGGAGAAGAAGTTGCTTCTGAATTCTTCAAAAAAAAAAAAAAAAGAAGTTGCTTCTGGCCGTGTCAGTCATTGTCAGCTGTGCACTGAATCACATCACACCAATCGAAACCGCGTGACCAGTAGTAGTAGTAGGAGTGTGATGTTCATTATTCCTTAGCTTTCTTTCTTGAACCCCTGTCCAAGAAATGGAACGAACCATCATGTGGCCATACATTTCAGTTTCAGTTTCAGCAGTATATATAAACAACAGGCCGGGTCCTCCTGCCATCAGATCACTCACTGCCGAATTCAGCAGCAGAACTACTAAGCAGCATGTTTTGCCTGGTGCGGCGGCTGTTCCCGTTCCTGGTTGGCACGGCGGTGGGCGCGTACGTGGCGCAGAACTACAGGGTCCCCAACATCCGGGGCCTCGCCGAGCGCGGCGTCGACGACGCCAGGCGCTACGAGGAGGCCTACCGGAGGAAACCCCGTAGCTCTGACGCCGCCGCGGGAACCACCGGCGCCGGCGGCAGGAAGAAGAAATCCGCGGTGCAGGTGGACATGGACGACGACGAGTAGCTGCTGCTGCTGGCGCTGCCTGCTACTGCTAGGGATGTTTCATTTTCATGTGTGGGTTAAGTTTCGGTAATCTCTGCGTGCTGGTAAAATAGATGTGTAATTAAGTTGAATAACAATATTCTCCCTACGTTAAAAGCTTACGTGGTTTAGTTTTGTCTTAAATTAAACTATTTATAAATTGGGAACGTATGCTATACAAACTAGACTCTTGTGCAAACTATGCAAACTCTAATCAAGACCACAGGAATCTAATCCGATGGCTGGTAATTTTAGCACTTAAACCCCTCCACTCATCCCATCCGGCTGTTGCAAAACACCCCCATGAGTGGGAGGGTTTAAGTGCTAAAATTACCAACAATCGTTTTCGAGCTTTTTTCGATTTTTAGGTCAAAATGGAAATGATAATGGTAACCAAAAAACAAAAATGATAATAATAAAATTAAATGGAAATGAAAGTGAAAATGATTTTGTCGGCTTTCAATCGTTTTCGAAGATTTCCGTATTTAGCCGGTAATTTACCGTCGGTAATTATCGATTTAAAGACTTTAAATCCTAATTTATTTATAGACTTGCCGATTTGCACACAATCTACACTGCATCTGCAAGCACATGTTTTATAGAAAGGAATTGCATGGCAGGAATGTCGTCCATATAGGAACAAGAAGCCAAGAAGGCAAAAAAGCAATCAATCAGCCAAATAAATCACGTACTGCACCTATAACTCTGGTATTCTTTTTATTGTGGCTTTATTTATTAATTGTTATTTGAGATAGGTCGAGTTATATGGCTCTTTTCTTGTTATACGATTTGACGTGTTTATCGTTTTTTAATATAGTTCTCATAAATTTCGATCGTTATTGATGTATTTTCTCGATCGACTATTATCATTTTCGAAATTACCGGAATACGATACCGTACTCATTTCCGATAATATCGTATCGATTTCGTTTTCGAAAAAGAAAATTGAAAATAAAAGTGATTTGGCCTCCTATCGATCGTTTTCATCCCTAGTCATATAGAATGGAGTTAAAATGTATGAAGCACACACTCTTAATGATTCTATAGTTTTATAAGTATTTAATTTCATGACTCATAGAGAGTTGGTAATCATGTTAAGAGGGTTTTATCCCCCATGATACTCACTCCTTATGTCTTTTCTTAAAAATATTGTCATATCTTCAAAAACTCTTATGTGCCAGCTCATTAAATGTAAATAAAATTTCAACTGAGACTAACCTTATAGTGAAATTTGTTAAAATTTATGGCACCGACAGGATATATTAGATATAGAAATATGTTACATGCCAAATCTTAATGATACTCCCTCCGTTGTGGACTTTTTTGGTTCATCTATTTTGCTATGTATTTAAACACATTATTATTATTATATCTAGATACATAGCAAAATGGATGTACCAAAAAAATCAAAATGATTTACAATTTGAAACAGAGGGAGTAATTGTTTAGTAGTATAAATATAAATAATATTACTAATTTTTGTATAAAGTCCATCAAGCTTTAGACAATTTAACTTAAGACAAAATTAAACATCAAAATTTCTTTTTTGAGAAAAAAAAATCAAATTTGTTAAGGACGGGTAGTACGAATGAATACTTCAGCTGGCCCGTCATGCTGCAAATCTGTAAATGTATGTATAAGCGTGGGCTGGCTTCCATGATAGGCCTAAGGTGTAGTGGGCTTCGACTCTCGTAGATATCTCTTGGGCCCACTGACATGTTGTGGACTCTGAATCTCTGATGGATTTCATTTGTCTCCCCAGTGAAAGCAGACTCTCTCTCTCTGTGTGTTTTTTTATATTACTACCTTCGTCTTAAAAAAGAATATAACTCTAACTCTAGTACAGTACCATATATTTTTTTTTGAGATCATAAGTTTAACTAATCATAGATAAAAAAATATTAATATTTATGATATTAAATTAATATCATTAGATTAATTATAAAATATATTTTTTAAATTAATTTATTTGGAGCCACAAATATAAATACTATTTACTAAAATTTTGGTCAAGCATAAGCTACTTTAACCGGTATGCAACCTGTAGTTATATTCTTTTTAGGACGGTGGAAGTACAAAAGAACAGGATAACGAAATTATTTGGCCACAAACTTAATTTAATCGAAAACAGAAGAGAGATAAGAGTTTGAGATCTGTTTGCGTTGGATATTGAGAAAAATAAAAAGCAACCACGTAAGCACACACGCGCACGTGCACTGCCGAACGCCATACAAGCACTAGTAGTATCTTTGTGGTACTTGTAAAAATTGACGTGGATCATTTTGCGCCAGTAAATACCTGCCCAGGCACGCCAAGTGTAAACCGCCGGTGGCAGTTGGCCGAGACAGATATGGCAGGGAAAGAGGCAAAAATAAAAAATGGTGGTCCTCGCTGTTGTAAATAGGATGCTGTAGTAGGCATTGTAGCTTTCTCAAAGACCTAGCACTAATATAGGAAAGTGAATGTTGTAAAAGCTTCCTTTAGAAAATGGATGAAAAGTGGAGACATTTTGAATTACTAAATTTGTATATTTAGGAACTTTTTCTATAAGAGCTTCGTTTGCAACAGATGACTGAACTCTATAAATTCCTTTGCAATATTTCTGCAAGAAGTTTGGAGAGAAAAGATAATCATATGGTCTACACTAGTATAGAAATGACTTCTCTTGATGGTGTGATTTTATTTTCACAAACGATTTCTAACGTGGTTTTTTATTTCTTTATTTGTGTCTTTAGAGCTCGTTTGTGTTGTTTTGTCTCGTGTACGTACCAATTAAACTTTACTTATATCTAACCTTTTCTGCATCCTAGATTCATATTGTGCTACGTATGTAATTGAACGGGTATTGTAATCCTGTGTCTTTCATTTTTCTAAATTAAAAAAGATGCTAGAGGACAGAAGAATGTGGATAAGATGCAGTGCGTCGGGTTTGCTGGTTCCGTGGTAAATAAAGCGCGCAGGATCCAGGAACCAGGATGGTGGTATGGAACTATGGATCGAGAAATCCTGGTCGGCGGTCGCCCCCATTCCGTTGAAACATTCCAGTGGGTGGGCGGCGGCGGACCGGTGCCGGCGGGCGGCGGCTCGCGGATGGAAAGCATCGGATGGGAGGGAGCACGACGACAACAACCACCGCCTGGAAAAAAAAAAAAAGGTCCGGGAGCACCGGTGCGCGTCACGTCGTCACGCTCACGGCTCATCCATCGCCTTGGTCTATTTTGTCCCCGCCCGCCGGCCACCCTACGCCATCCATGCTGCTTCCTTTCCACGGCCACTTGCGGCCGTAGCCTCTCCTACTCCTACTCCTCGTATTCCTGCTGCTTTGCTTTGCTTTGCTTAGGTTCCGTCTGTTCCTTTCTTCGGTTCCGTGAGGAAACGCAACCGGTCGGCCACTGGGACCATGGATGTCCCTTGCTTGTGCTTTCTTTGGATACCTTCGATCAACTTGCTAGCTTATATAAACTTTTATCAACTTGCTAGCTTATATAAACTTTTATGTAAAAAACAAAAACAGAGCAGCCTATAATACCTTACTCCCTCCCTTCTAGATTACAAGTCATTTTGACCTTTTTTATACATCCATTTTATTAGGTATCTAGACATATCTTATATCTAGATACATAACAAAATGGATATAAAAAGAGTCACAATAATTTATAATTTAGAACAGACGGAGTAATATAGGAAAAATATTTAAGTATGCTTTATATTAAGGTGAAGGAGAGAGTACAAAAGGGAAGAATAACTAGATACTAAGAGCATCTCCAAGAGTTTCAAAATCTACTCTCAATCTTGATTTTTTTATAAAATTTAAAAAACCCCCCTCCAACGATTCCTTGTCTTAGTTCCCAATCTTCTACGTTATTAGAGAATATCAGTCCAACCAGGCGAAAAAAAAATAAATGTGCATATCAATGGGCTAATCTGAATGAAGGTGGAAAGACATGGGAAAGAATGAGGAGTAAAGATAAGGTTCCCAAATTAAATGTACAAGAGAGCAAGAAAGTAATAAAAGTATGGCTACAGTGATTTCGAAAGAGTTAAATGCACCAGAGGTCCATTAACTTGTGAGCAAGTTTCAGTTAGGTCCATCAACTTAGAAAGTGACTTTTTAGATCCATTAACTTGTGAAGAGTTTCAGTTAAGTCCATCAACTTAGAAAGCGACTTTTTAGGTCCATAAACTTTGTATAGCGTATCGCTTAGGTCCATATCCGTCTATGTGAGCTTCCTCATGTTGGCATAGCCTACTGACTTGTCCATCTGAAGCAGTTGTTGACATTTATTTCATCAAGCACCTTATGGGCACACGAGTAGGCACCACCTCCACCGATGCAAGCGCAAGACTGCTGCGGCCAAACAGGCACGCAGCCACATAGACGAACATCGTTGCCACCATGATCCTGACGATGCGCGAGTAGGCCACCACGGCCACACAGACATGCGAACAGGGCGCCGCCGTGGCCACGCAGGCCATCCTATGGATATGGGTGGGCGAGTATTCTTGGTGCTCTTTTCTGTCGTGAACTCCGAGTACAGGACGGCGCCCGATCGCCCACCAGCCCTCGTAGCCATGGCGACCTACTCGTGTGCCCGTATGGCTTTGGCGTCAGCAGGGCTCGCCAGAGCGCCCTCGTAGTCATGGCGTGGGGGCAGCGCTCGCCGGGTGTTGACGGTGGATAATGTCAACTTTTATTAGAACTTTAAACATGAAAAGGGCACATGAATACATACTAGTCTAGGGTTTTAACTGACAATTTTCACGAGTTTTGCATATTCTGTATTTTCCATGGACTATTTTAGAAAAGCATAAAATAGGGATTAGAGTGCATAATTATTACAAAAGTTATCCGCATCGGTAAACATCATCATTAGACTCAGGAAGGGTCTAGAAGACACCCGAAGCAGCGGGACCCACAGGGGAGTCCAGGTGGGGCCGGCCGGCCCCACCTTGGCGCCGGTCGGTGCCCCCCTGTGGCATCTGGTCGCCACCTTCTGGAGTCTTCCTCCCACGCTTCCTTGGCACCCAAGCAGAGCATTCCTACGTCAATCTAAGGTCGGTTTGATCTGACGGTGCACATAATATGAAGACGCGGATCGATGACGTGGCGGTTCCTTGGCCTCTACTCCACCTCGGCCTATATAATGACGCCCCAAGGCCCCTCCAAGAGGCATTCTACACCCCGGTGCTTCATATTCTCTACATAATTAGGGTTAGAGTCCCTCTAATTGATCTAGTTCTAGTTTATCTAGTCCTAGTTCATCTAGATGTAGCAATTAGGAGAGGCTAGTTCATCTAGATCTAGTTTTGTTTAGAGATTAGAGAGATAGAGTAGAGGAGTAGAGATTCTAGAGGAGTTCCGGCCTATCGGTGCTTCTTCGTAGCTGTATTCTTCTGGATTCAGCTCCCTCGCCCGGAGCTGCGTTCTGAGGTACTTTTGTATTCAACACTCCGATTCAAGTAAGCATTTGTTCTTATTGTTCTTAGGTTTGCAACTCATACTGAGTGCTTTGGTCTTGGTAATTACTTGATTGAAGTAGTAATTCATTTTAATGAACTTGTTATATCTGGCCCTGACCTTGGTTTTCTAGACCCCGTGCTTATTCAACACTTTTATCTGGGTCTTACCAAGGGTTATCGGAAATCCCTTGATTTATCCTCTGGAGGAGCCTTTTCCTATTTGCCCATAAGTGAAGCAAGAGCTATGCTAAAAAAGGTTGCTCTAGCTAATTCTAAACTCCTCGATGAAGAGAAGGACTTATCACCCGAACTAGACACGGAAGTCTTGGTAGCTAAAACACAATCATTTCATTTCCAAGATTTAGCTATCGATCCTAAACCTTTGAAATTCCACTTTGTTGAATTAGACTTCCAGTTAGCTAAGATGCTCGTAAATCAATACACATCAAATCTTCTCAGAAGAGCATCTTGGGAAAAGTGTCGTCCACTTCCTTTCCCTCCTGAAAGACACTGGGAAGAGTTCAAGCATGGCATGTCGAGTGATGCCATAGAAGGAGAGCCAAGCCACTTAGGAGTAAATTCTATCTTCTCCCCTTCTATGTCCACAGTAAATGTCTCTAAACCCATCATTGACCCCAATGAATCTTTTTATGCTCTTTCTACTAAACTTCATAATGACCCTAGAAATCCATCAAGACATCTCAAGAATAAGAGTCATGAAGATTATAGGAATACCCAAGAAGAGCAACGACAATGGCAGGAATGCATAGAACATACTAGAAATACATATGCTATTGTAAAAGAATGGATGGAAGAAGACGAAGCCTTAGTACTAGCATCTAAACTTGGTCTAAATTCAAATGGTGAGCTTAAATCAATTTCTTTAATAAACATAACTCACCCAAGTTTAGAAAAACTTTAGACGAGACCAACCTTGAAGACATCGATTAATGGAAAATCCTAAAAAATAAAACATCCAATAAATGTCATAGGCATGAAATAATAGAGACAAACTTATTACCTATAGACCTCCATACAGAAACACCCATGGGATTTGAAAAGGGAGATCATATCGACGAGCATGGCAGTTATTTCATTAACACCCTATCAGATTCATGGAAAATCCTAGAAAATAAAACATCCAATAAATGTCATAGGCATGAAATAATAGAGACAAACTTATTGCCTATAGACCTCCATACAGAAACACCCGTAAGATTTAAAAAGGGAGATCATATCGACGAGCATGGCAGTTATTTCATTAACACCCTATCGGATCCATGGTCATATGAGAAATCTTCTGGACCAATTAGTCTCTATAACATTACCACACACGAGATCTTCAACCCCCTTATTCTACCTGTTCATGAAATTATTAAGAGGGTGGTTGTAGATGCATATGTTTATCATAAATATTATAGATCTCGTTGTAATCTTGATATAGGTGCACAAAGGCTAATGTTTTAGAGAAAACCACCTCACCAACTCAAAGTATAATAATCAGAAGGTTTTCCAAGAAAAACTTTGTGTCCTAAAATAACCACTCTTTAAAAAATAAATTGAGCTTGCACCTTTAGCATAGAAATATAATTGTCAAAATATTCCTTTAGTATTTTAGTCACCAACCATTTCAGGTTTGAAGTGAGAAAATGACTAATGGCAGCACCAGGTATGACTAACCTATCATAATGCAACATTAATCCATCCAAACTTAACTTTGCTTTATAAAATTCCAACTTGGGGGAATAGCCTTATTTAGAAAATCCTATGTTTCTAATATTGGTTGTCTCTACCTTTATTCAATTTATTAATCATGCCCTTTTATCTCTTTTTGAATAAATCTCTACAATGCTTTCATGTTACCTTTGTCTATGCTAGTATATTTTGGTTTGAAAGTACTACAATTGAGTACTTTCATAGGCTTTTTAAATTAAGCGTGGTGCTTAGGTTAAATAGTCTACCTTAGTCAAATTAGACACGGAGTTTGGTTTGGCTGTTGATCTAAAATTAGCTTGTGTGTGGATATTGGATATTTTGTTGGACTAACCCTGCAGGAAATTTTCAAAATTAATTTGGGTAAGTCATGAGAGGAATTCAAATCAGAGATAAGACAGGGCACATCATAAACTTTAATAACTTTGTAGAAGAAGACACAGCTCATTCATCATGGATGGAAGAACTGTGAGTATTAATGGTTCATTCACTTTATCTTCTACTGCAATTTACTTTGCCTCGAGCTATGTCTGTATTAAACATGATCTATGCAAAAATAATATTAATACTATCTTTTTATTAGCATAGACAGAACAAAATAAACTACTGGACAAGCAACCTATGTTCAAAAGTTATATACTCCTTCGGGTATGTGTTGTCCACTAATCTGTTACAGGCATAATAATGACTGGAGTGAAAAGAGTCAAAAGATCAAAGAAGCAAAAGATGACAAAAGAATGAGTGCAACAGAGAAGACAAGGCATCCATGAACAACTCAAGATGCAAGAGAAAGGACCACCAGTCATTTACCCTTCATCAATTAGTGCCATCACACTCTAATAATGAAGTTAATATTTTAAAGTAAGTTGTCACTGCTCTTCTCTTGATCTTGTTTTACACATAAGTAAAAACACAAACATGTTAGAGTTATAATTTTAATTGATTAAACCAAATTAAACTCAACATGCTTTGCTCTTTAAAATTGTTCGTGGCACCGTTCTCTTAATCTCGGTCTTAACCAAACAATCTAAAATATTATATTCGATCTTAGGAAGATAGTCACACTCATGTGAAAATTTATATAGAGATAGATAATCCTTCCATTGGTTAAACAATTTTATTTTTTTCTATCATGTGAACTTAAATGCAACAGTCAATACTTAATTTTTTGATCTTACCACTCATGTCATAAATAAATAATTCATGTAACACTAACTTTATCTTATTTAATGTGCCTAAGGATAGAGAAACAATAAATAAAGAATTAGATTTGGTTCTGTTGGTGTTTTTTCATCAGTAGAGCCCATACACTTGATCTCTATCTTGGTTTTGTAAAAATAACAACACGTCGAGCAAAGTTTATTAATTCTACAAGTAAAAGTTCTGTGAACATGCACACCGAGCAAGATGCTTGCCAGCTACTATTAAAACTCTATTTCAACCTGCTAGCTAAACCAAAGAACAAAATTAACATCATGACTAGAGGTATGCAACTATCAAGACCTCCATCTCTAATATAGAGAGATAACAAGAGTGGAAGAAAAAGTCCTGTCGATAAACTTTAAAGTTCGTACCCTTGCCATAAGGTAATATGGTAGTTATCTAATTAGTTAGTATTCCTATCTAATTTCACTTTAACATATTCATCTTCATAAATAATAATAAATAAATAAAAATCTTTATTGTTTCATTTACTGTATCATAAAATATTAAAAGCCTCACGTGAATAAAGTTATGGTAACCCTGTAGAAATATTTCTTTGTGGTGGCATAAAAAATAATAATAGCTCATGTATTCACTTTCTTGCATTATGAAAAGCCTAAACCCCATAAGAATAAATATTCTCTATGGTGGCATAAAAATATAACTATACATCATGTACACATATTTCATTTCTACATAATTAAACTAGAAAATCCTAAAAAAGAGAATCCTGCTAAAACTTGTCAATCTGAAATCAACTCATAAGAATAATCAATTGGTTATTGGCTGATCGCTAACCTCTTATTAAATTCGAGTCTCGAGTTTTGGTTTTCTTGTTGGAGTATAACTATGCAGGATAACATTATGACTAAGGAGTAAGTCTATCGGTGGAGTCCACTAAGACTATCGCTGACAAGCTCGCCCTAAAGATCATCAACACCAAGTATTGTAAACATCTAGCTTGGGGGACGAGCATCCCCTAGTTATCAGGTAACTATACCTAGGCGATTATCGAGTCTATTTTATATAGTTATAAAATAACAAAAATATGTGAGCACATGAAAGTTCACAATAGTATCATAGAAAAATTTAAAAATACCAAAAATATATGGGCACATGAAGGTCAATGTCTTTAGAGTCTTGTAAGTCCAATAGAAATAAAAAGACAAATAATAAATTAAAACCAAACAAATATACTTATCTATTTACTAAGGTGTGATCATAGAGTATGTCTACAGT
Organism: Chrysopogon serrulatus; assembly: GCA_015844335.1. Classification (NCBI taxonomy): domain Eukaryota; kingdom Viridiplantae; phylum Streptophyta; class Magnoliopsida; order Poales; family Poaceae; genus Chrysopogon; species Chrysopogon serrulatus. The sequence continues at coordinate 68,015 of JADLZL010004610.1, read as the reverse complement.
CAGTCTAGTTTAGAGTCAACTAAAAACTGGAGATCATTAAAATTTTGTCTTGGAGATGATGAATAGTTGCTCTACCGTAATTCCTTTCAAGTGCCGAGTTTTTAACCATAAATTCTTCTAAGTTTTGGACATGAATACTTTGATATAAAAATTTACTCTGAACCTGAAATTTGTGGAGGCATATGCTTGAGCTAAATCTAGGTAATTGATTGATATGATACATAAAGGTCTAAGCTGCTATTTATCTTATTCCTAGCATTACTAAGTTCTAGAGATTTATTTTGAAAATCTAAAATCTTACATGATGAGCTCTTGTATAATAAAGTTTGAATTCCTACCAAAGCCATATATAATACATTTAGAGTTAGGAAAACTTGTGCGCATTCATGCTGCTTGCTTTGCATTGAGTTTAGTTAATCTTTGTTGTATACCTTATGAGAGCCTTGTCATGCTTTTAAAATCAAGATCACTTACACACTTCACCCACATATGTATTACTCCTACTCTGGGATGTAAGCGCAGTCATTTCCACTTTTATCTAGATCCACCTTAAAAATATTTTTTCTCCTACCCTAGGAGTAAAACACCTAAAAATATACCCTATAGGACAGTCCCTATTTTATTGCTCTAAGTTCTTATCATTATCTCTCTAATTATTTATTCAAAGGATGCATATGGCTATGCAAAAGTATTAAAAAAAAGAAAAAAAAAAGGAGAGTAAAAGATGGACAAGTGTCCCAACAATTAAAACAATGGGTACATAGATGTCCGTCTCCTAGATTAATAAAAAAAGATAAAGAAAGAGAGAATAAAGATAGCCCATATTTTTCCACAAAAAGTTCTAAGGAGGAAGTTATTTTCAAAGAGCAAAAGTAGAATTAGGATTAGCCACTAAATACCATATATACATCTATCCACCATATTCTATACACATGCATATCTTGATTTGATTGTATGACTCGATTCTCTGTGGATCCATTGTTTGACTTTACAACATATGAATTGCAAGTATGCTCATCCTTGTTATTGCCACTCCTATAAGCTCCACTATATATATCCTTAGTTGTAGGAAGGCATAACATCATTAATGCCTCAGTGAGATCTTGTAACACCCTAAAATTTGCATGATTTTGAAATAGCCAAATTAATTTAATTATGCATTTATGTGAGCATTGTAATATAGGAAAATAATAAATTTTATTAAATTAAAATCAACTATAAGGCTAGACATATGTACTGTGCATTCATGCTGCTTCATATACTTTTTGTATTGTGTGTTTTGGTTCAATGCTCAAATGAATTTAAACTGTGTTTCAAAATGTGTTTGCAAATAAATTTGGAAAAAGAAAAGAAGAGGGAGTCCTTTCTTCCTGCCTTTCTCATTCTGGCCTGCTGGCCTGATGCCGCACTAGCCTTCATCCTTCCCTTCTGTTCTTGCCGAGCAGTTCACCGTGTGGCCACGGTGGGCAGCGGCCCAGCTGCACGCCTTCCTTCCCCCTCCCTTCTCTTGTTGCCGAGCAGGCCCAAGCCAGGGACATGGTCCAGCTGCGCCTCTTTTCTCTCCCTCACCATTTCACTGCCCACCGAGCCCCACTGGTCGGCGCCACCTCCTTCTCCATCGTGCACGAGCCGGACTCCGACTCCGCCTCCACGTCGAGCCTGTGCGTCTGGCGTGCGTGCCAAGCCGTGGACTCTATCCCAGCCTATAAAGAGCAGCCAGCGAAGCCGCCAAAGCTCCGCAGCAGCCGCCGCCCCGGTGAGCGAACTTCGGCCCGACATCGACGTCCCGTCGCTCAGCTGTTCGCTGCCTTCGTAAGACACCAGCCGGGCTTCGGTTCGATCTCGCGGCCGCTGATGCCTTCCGTTTCTCCTTTCTTGTTTCCGTTCGTTTCCTAATCGCCCGAATGTTGCGCGGGGAGCTCGTCGTCGTCGTTCCAAGCCGCAGCCCACCGCAGTTAAATCGTCGGCCTTCGTTTTTGCATCCTGTGAGCTCGCCTTGGCCTCCTCTCTCTCCCCATCTATTTCCCGTTCGAAACTGAGCACTCTAGGGCCCTACCCGAGGTCGCCGGCGAGCACCACGTCGCCAGCAATGGCAGCCACCGTGCTGTTCATCTTCCTCAGCCAACGTTCCCCCTCTCCCTCTCTTTTTCTTTTAATTTCAGCCTTCAATCCTGGATCCAACGGCCCTTATTGGCTGATACCCCTTCGCTGGTCGTCACCAATTCCTGATTCCTTTTTATTTTAATTCGAAAATCTGACTTCAGTTATTACAGAATTGCCATTGCACAGTTTTGTTTATAAAATATACATTTTAACTCCGATTTGATCCGTTCAAGTTGCGTTAGGATCGTGATGAGTTTCTCTACCAGATTATCGATCTGTCATCCAGGTTTATCAGCTTTCAATTTTGATATTAGATTGAATCTATTAATGATGTAGAGAGGACCTTATTTAATTCATAGTTTTGTCCGTTTTAGATCCGATTCGAGTGATTCAAATGTCTGCATGATCCTGGTCACGTGTAGATTCGTTTTATAAATTTTTTTATCTTATTTTATTTCTGGTGGTGTATTGTTCTAATTGTAGTCTTGTTTGCTATGCATGATTGCTATCTGGATGCATGCTATTGCTGTGGTGATCGAGTATAGACGGTGAGCCTTTCGGCCGGTGACCGAGAGTACTACACTGAGGATCCGGAGCAGCAGGGGCCTGTGAATCAAGGCAAGTATAGCATGGAACATCCTTGTGGTCCTATTCACCTTAATTAATAATTCATACTGCATGTGTCTCCTTGATCGCCGTAAGGACTTCCTAGTTATTGTTTTCCTTTACCTTGTTACCGTGGGATATTGCATACGGGTAGACACTTGCTAGTGCTTATACAATGAAAAAGTGATTAATGATGAATAATGGATCTACTGATGATGTTTTAAAATTTGCTTTTTAGCGACATGGTTTTAGGGCGAGAGAGCTCATGGGTTTTGGACATGATGCTCTAGGCTCTCCGTAAGGACTTAACCTTTGGCAAAAGCTGGGACTTACAGTACAACCGTGAGGGTCATATGGCTCTGACTTTAGTTCAGTATAGGGGACCTTTTCTAGCTTGTTAGAGGTTACCTTTATGGCGCAAATGGGGTGTGTTGCGGGATGGGTATAGGACAGCCTCTGTCCAATTGTGTATAGCCTGAAGGAATGTGCCTCTTGGAAGGGGAGTTCCTATATATTCACGGGGACACGAAAACCTAGCGGCCCTAACTTGCTAGACGAACCTCTGAAAGACTTCATAGTGTACCCTGCCACACTTTTTGGGTAAAGGTGATATGGGAGTAATTAACCCTGGCACATGGGAACCACGACTCACGGTGAAAGTGTACAACCTCTGCAGAGTGTAAAAAGCTGTTATAACAGCCGTGCTCACGGTCACGAGCGGCCCAAAAACGAGGGAATAGTGGATGATGAATCTATTATATGTGAATGGTTAACGATGTGATATCGTGTTGTATTTATTTTATTGTTCATAATATTGGGATTAGTTGGTAAGCTTTGGCTCTTGCTAAATTAGTTTAATATTAAATTGTGTTTAATTAAAATGCTACCGCTGTGAACCCGTGTCTAGCTTTTGAGCCTCATTAACCCATGATATATTTGTTAAGTACGATATGTACTTATGGCTTGCTTTATCTCTATTATTTGGCAAAATCCCGGATGGGTAACAGACTTTGGTGCCTACGACGAGTTCACTGAAGATTACTAGGCTTGGTGTCAACCAGTTGACGTCCCTGTGATGGTGCTTCCGCACGAGAGTTATCTTTTATTATCGTATTATTTATGTGGAGACTCTATGATATTACTATTTGTTATGTAACAAACACTCGTGATGATACTACTCATATTTTGTCGGCTTATGTGTGTGACTGATCTCTCAGGCGCACATAAGAATTATGCATTCAATTTTGTTCTTAAAATTGGGTGTGACAGATCTATAAATACCATATATAATAAGAGACTTGAGGGTATCATACAATTAAGCTCTGAGTTTTATTTTGAAAACTTAAAAAACTCTGGGATATTGATACTGTGAAGAATTTGAGACATAGTGCTTAACTTGGTTATTCTATCTTTCGATTGCTCAAGGCATATGCAAAAGCTGGAAAGCTCCATAGTTAAAGGTATGGGTAAGTTTGAAAGTTAGAGCAGTTTTGTCTAAACAGGAGGAAAATTTCTATTTAAAAGTAAGTGTGCTTAAAAGAAATAAAAGTATTACAGCAACTTCTGATCTAAATATTTTAATAATTAGGCCTAGGTTGTTTGCCAAGGGACTGGCAAAAGGTAAGCTTGGGGGAGTTGTTGACGGTGGATAACGTCAACTTTTATTATAACTTTAGACATGAAAAGGGCACATGAATACATACTAGTCTAGGGTTTTAACTGACAATTTCCATGAGTTTTGCATATTCTATATTTTCCAGGGACTATTTTAGAAAAGCATAAAAGAGTGATTAGAGTGCATAATTATTACGAAACTTATCCGCGTCGACAAACATCATCATTAGACTCAGGAAGGGTCTAGAAGACACCCGAAGCAGCGGGACCCACAGGGAAGTCCAGGTGGGGCCGGCCGGCCCCACCCTGGCACCAGTCGGCGCCCCCCTGTGGCATCTGGCCGCCGCCTTCTGGAGTCTTCCTCCCACGCTTCATTGGCACCCAAGCAGAGCATCCCTACGTCGATCTAAGGTCGGTTTGATCCGACGGTGCACATAATATAAAGACGCGGATCGATGATGTGGCGGTTCCTTGCCCTCTACTCCACCTCGGCCTATATAATGACGCTCCAAGGCCCCTCCAAAAGGCATTCTACACCCCGGTGCTTTATATTCTCTACATAATTAGGGTTAGAGTCCCTCTAGTTGATCTAGTTCTAGTTTATCTAGTTCTAGTTCATCTAGATGTAGCAATTAGGAGAGACTAGTTTATCTAGATCTAGTTTTGTTTAGAGATTAGAGAGATAGAGTAGAGGAGTAGAGATTCTGGAGGAGTTCCGGCCTGTTGGTGCTTCTTCGTGGCTGTATTCTTCTGGATTCAGCTCCCTCGCCCGGAGCTGCGTTCTGAGGTACTTTTGTATTCAACACTCCGATTCAAGTAAGCATTTGTTCTTATTGTTCTTAGGTTTACAACTCATACTGAGTGCTTTGGTCTTGGTAATTACTTGATTGAAGTAGTAATTCGTAGTGTAGACATGGTGTCTGGGCTATGATTGCTTGTGGATGTCTCCTGATTTGCCGGATAGTGGTAGTTCGCGTAGGTGACTTTATAGCTACGTTGATTACTCTGTAGTCCACTTCCCGTAGATAGGATTGATAGGCGCCCCCAGAAGTGCCAGTAGGAGATTACTCTGTTTCTTCTCCTATTAGGTTACTGTCCAGTTAGAACGGTATTATTCAAAGCTTACCGGTAGTCGAAACAAGATATCATTATGCTATCTCCTCTTTCTTGATATTATCTAGCCTAATTGTAGGGTTAAGATTATAGACTTTGTCATCATCACAATTGTTCCCTGTGGATACGATATTTAAAACCTCCGGGTAAAATGTGACACTGGTATGATATCTGTGCGCTTGCGGATAATCTTACTTAAATCTTATTTAATAGAGTGCAGTTAATTTATACCAACACCGGGGCGGCCTACTCGCGCTTCCTCGTGGTCATGGCCCCGCTCGCCCGTGACCGCGTGCTCGTGACGGCTCGCTCATGCGCCGACATTGGTGGAGGCGATGCTTACTCGTTCGCTCACAACATGTTTGATGAAATGAACGGTCAACAACTGTTTCAGATGGACAAATTAGTAGGCCATATCAACGCAAGAAGTCCATGTGGAGAGATATGGAATGATACGTCATACAAAGTTTATGGACCTAAAAGGTTACTTTATAAGTTGATGGACCTAACCTGTAAGTTGATGGACGTAACTGAAACATGTTTACAAGTTGATGGACCTGAGAAGTCACTTTCTAAGTTGATGGACCTAAATGAAACTTGCTCACAAGTTAATGGACCTCTGGTGCATTTAACTCATTTAGAAATAATCTGAGACTCCTAATGGAAAATTGTTATCTCGGATGTTCGGTTAGTCACATAAGCCGGCTGATTTGCTGTGAGAAAAAAACAATGTTTGAAAAACTAATAAGACAAAGAACAGCAAGAAGATCTATCTTTTAGCAACAAGATTTTGAAGAAAGACGGTGGGGACAACATGCACCTAACTTTTTTAGCCACGTGAAAAAACTCATTCATTTACCAATTATTTTTTGAAACTATTAGAGAAGCTCTAAGTTTACGATTAGCTGATGCACAAGAACCAAGAAGGTTTACAGGAAGAATAGGTCATTCATCTATAATGAAGTATATATCTTAATAGACAACTATTATATATGTGTGGGCTGAAAAGTCGGCCGCAAATGTACATACAGCTAACAATGTGCTATATTATTAACCTAGCTCTATGCATTGACACGTGAATTGTAGAAAAGTATGGCTCTTTATGGAAAAGCTACTTTATCACTATCTTCTCATTTATTAGCTTACTGTTCTAACACTATTAGAGTTGTTTTAGGGCTTCCCCAATGTTATAAAGTTGGTGTGCTGCCTCAATCGCCGTCTCAGCACTGAATCTCCAAATCACAACGATCGGTGGTCTCGCAGACGGTCGAAACATCCTACAGAAGAAACATATGCTTCATCTGCCAAAAGTTCCAAGTAGCAGTTGAAGTGCGACGACGTTATGAAAGAGAGACACACATGCTTGTTTGGGAACACATTAAGCTGATAATAAAGAAAGTTGTGATCGAAAAATACTTTGCAAAGTTACTGCACACTCACGTGCATGCCCCCATTGCGAGACCGGTGTCTCAAAGTTACTCTCATGTACTTGTACGATGCTTTTTGGTTGAGGCAGCGTGCGTTGCTGGTGCCCTTAGAGCATTAGCAACGCAGGCAGATAGGACTGTTAGCCTCAACCAAAAAGCATGGTACACGTAGATGAGAGAGAGTTTGAGCCACCCGTCTCGCAATGGGAGCATATAGGTAAGCGCAGGGAGTATGCAGTAACTTTTCAGGGTCCTTTTCTATCTTAGCTTTCTTTATTATCAACTTTACATGGCCCCAAGCAAGCATGCTGATCGCTTCTCTCCCATAGCGCGGACTTCAGCTACTGCTCCAAGCTTTTGTCAGATGAGGCGTATAGTTCTTCTGCAAGATGTTCTGACTACCTGCGAGGCTACTGATCGCTGTGATCTGGACATGCAGTGCTGATATGGCCATTGAGGCAGTACGCCAACTTGGAGCGTTGGGGAAGCCCTTAGCTTGCCCTCGGATTGTTGGCTTGATGATGGCCCTGCACGGGCAAAGACATATCTTAGCGTCCCGTCCCCAGCTAGCAGTTCTCGGGACAGACACGGTCCGCAAGGAATCGCGCGTGTATGCCGGCCTGCCCTTCTTGGTGCTCACCAACTAGCACTGGCGGTATATACCTTGAGCAAGCAAGCTAAGCAGGGAATAGAATGAAAAGCCTAAGGGGTTTATTTAGTACTTTCTCCGTTCTAAATTATAAGTTGTTTTGACTTTTTTAATCTATTTATTTTGTTATGTATCTAGACATGCATATTATTATAGCAAAATGGGTTTATCAAAAAATTAAAACGATTTATAATTTAGAACGAAAAGAATATTAGTTTTATTTACTTTTCGCCAATCGACGGCGATTGTTGATGACCTAACTAACCATGGAAAGCAAAGCAAAACAAGCAGATGGAGGTGAAGGTGACCTCCACGGCCGGAGGGAGGCGGACTTCCACTAGCAGACTAGCTAGCTATATTACTTTAACCATCCGGTGAATCCGGCCAGATACAAGAAATCAAAAGCGGTGCGGTGAGCAGAGCTGAGCTCGATTCATCAGGATCAAAAAACGAGAGCTGAATCACCCAGGCAGCGCGGTGTATCTGTATGTTGCTCACCGTCGTCCCCCGGCGATCCGGCCGGGGAGCGGTCATTGTCAACCACAACTACGCGTGATCACCACCGGAACGCACTCGTATATGCTACTCCTATATATAATATATAGTTACTACGCAATTATAAGAAATAGGCCGGAGAGCGCCAGCAAATAAGTTTAACGACGTACGTCACACTAACTTCCTGACAGACTGACACGCATGCACACTCTAGCTCCTATATAAAGTTCTGTTAACACAGATCAACTTCACCAATGAAGTTTTTTTTTTCAACTGTACAAGTAGCTCTTTCAGTGAAGTTAAAATTGTTTTGATAACTCGTTTGCCAAATAGCTTAACATTATAGACAAAAGGAATAAAATAACTATAATGTCCTTCTCTATCTTCTTCGACCTTGTCCCGTCGCTGGCTCGCCGTGCTTCTCATCATGCACACCATCCCGCCGGCGCGCACACCCTCCCGGCCTCCCGGCCTGTCGCCCAGTGGCCATCCTAGCATGAGCACTTTGCAGAAGAAAATATGCTATCTACATATACAAAAAAAAAAAAAAAAAAAAAAACCTGCTTCAAACAGCATGAAGCTAAGTTATCAGATAAGATGCACAACTTTCAACTATTCAAACAAGAAAAATACGACAACAGGGTTGGGAATGAAGCAACACCTCTTTTGTGGCTGGAGTACTATGGACATGAGGAGGGCAGGGAAATGACAAGTGGGGATCACACATATCCGTCTTATAACCAATTTGGATTGAGCGGAAAGGATTACCTCCATCCAAATATTTAACGTTTTAGGTTCAGACACCGAAATTTAAAAGGACTGAAAAAGTATGATACATAGAAATAAGAAGAGACAGATAAAGTGAGAAATAGAGATAGAAATGTATTATTACAGATTAAAAAAGTAAATGACATATTGGTAGAAGAGAGAAAGGTACATTGAGAAGTGGAAGTGTCAAGCTTCTTGAACAAAAAATAAATTATAGAAGATTATTTATTTTAGGGCCGAGAGAGCATATGTGAATTCCTTCTATTTAGGGTTATATTGGAGCGTACCAGGGTTAAAATTAATCAGACTCTGGCAAGAGTTGAATAATGATGTGTGTGTATTGAATTGTATATACCCGAATGTATATACTAAAATTAATCAAAGACTTTGACTTCATATATTTGTAAAAATACTCATCACAAAGTGATATATTTATACTTTTATGAAAGTGGTTTTCAAGACAAATCTATTCATATAGTTTTTACATTTTTAAACTTAACAACTTAAAAGTTATTCATGATTTATATTCCCATAAAACCAAAACGAATTTCCTATACGGAGGGGGTACAATAATAATAGACAACAACGACAAGCCAAGAACATCACGTACAATAAAGTCTACACCGAACGGAGCATTTCATTATCCACAAGTAGAAAGGTCAAGCGGTCAATTTTACGTTTCTGGAACGGCGCCACATCATCATCTGGATCATCGCCCAGACTACTCTCTAATGTCCTGTGTCCTGACCACTGATGATGATGATGAGATAGCGAGGTTTTCTTTCAATCCGCTGCAGCACAATGCACTGTGACGTGGCGGGGTCATTCTCATTCGTCCTTGAACCGAACACGCATGAGAAGCACAATCAATGTTGGTTGTTTGAATCAAGATCCTACACATGAGAGAAGAAAGCTATCAAAGCTAGTGTACTAGTTTCATAAAAAAAATAATAATAATAAAAAAGAGCTAGTGTACTAGCAAGCAACACCAGCCAAGCATGCAAAGGCAAGGGACAGCGAGAAGGACGTACCTGACCAGAGAATGTTACCAGCTCGATCGGTGAAGCTGACCCATACATGTACAGCCACTCGCAAGTTAAAACCGCTTTTAATTTGGTTCTCTTGGCTGTGCGTGTATCCATCTGGCTCCTGCTAGCTGCCGCATGCATGCATACGCCCACTGTTTTTTGCTTATTTATAGATAAACTATTTTCCGTCCAAATCGAAGAGCGTGTCAAAACTCAAAAGGGGACAAAGCTTGGGTGAGCAGAGCTCGACGGATCACAAAAACGCAATCCGAATCAGAATCACCCTTCGACCTTACAGACGGAGCCACGTCTTCGTCGACCAGCGATCATCGGTCGTTATCGATGGTGGCCCAATGCAACCAGCTTGGTTTTATTTTTACCGAGCTACATATTGTCATCGTTCACTAGGATCAGAGTACGTTGTACGAAGACTTAAACATAAGGCATACATGAAAAGAAAACAAAAAGCAAACGTTTGAGTTGCAAACGGATGGAGACGGCATGATTCTACCGAAACAAGCTAGCCGGATCTAGGAATCAGGCCTATACACATTACTACACAAAAGATTTTGTAAGACACTTCAAAATTGGCTTCGGAGACGGTTTTAATAGATAACCGCCTCGGTTAATCGATTCCAACCAAGGTAATGCCGCCGGCGCAGCAACCTCCTCGGTTAATACATTAGCGACAACCGACACCGTAATACATTAACCAAGACGGTTATTGTAAGAAAACCGCCTCGGTTAATATGAATTAACCGAGGCGGTTGGGATGTAAACCATCTCGGTTAACATATCGATGTTGTCAAGAAATCAACGGGATGGTGGAAGAGGAGCAGGATCGACAAGATGATCATCGGTCAAACAATATCCAATATTTACAAGTTTGTAATTGACCAATGTTGTCATGTCGATGGAAGTTCTTCTATGAAGAGAGCGAGCTAGCGACGGAGGACAAGTACGAGAAGCTACGCAAATGGAGAACAATGCTAGACATGAGGGATTATGTGTTGCCGGACATCTTCGACTAGGTGATCGACCTTAGCTTGTGATAAACTTCTTGTGTTGGACTTTTCGTGTCGCTTATGTGTACGTGTTTGACTTTGTCACGCTGTGTATGCATGTAATTTGAACTTCATATTGGAACTTCAAATGATGTTTGATATTAGATCTCTTGTAATATATGTTCAGCTTTTAAACGCTTATTCCATGTGTTCTATTTGATCTATATTTGCTATACTTGATGTTGCTTGTATTTTAAAATATTAAATGATTAATATATATTATCTAAAAATATTTTTTAATTTAAAAATAATAACAGAGGGCGGTTAGGTTATAATAACCGCCTCCATTAATCTGAGACAGTCAAATTATAATAACCATCTCGGTTAATATGTTAACCGAGGCGGCCATGTAACGATAACCGTCTCAATTAATATGTATTAACCGAGGCAGTTATTATAATTTGACCGCCTCGGTTAATAGGTTAACCGTGGTGGTTGGGCAACCGCCTCGGTTAAGGCCACGATTAACTGTGACCTTATGTTCGAGACGGTTAGAAAAACCGCCTCGGTTAACTAAAAAACCGCCTCGGTTAAATTTTCTGTAGTAGTGACAGTTTTCCTAAGAACGGCTAGCTTCTGGACAAACTAGCAAAGAAATCATTAAAACTTTTCCATGAAAGGGCTCCATTAGGGCAATGACGTCGTCGTTGGGTTGCCCTTGGTCGACCAACAAGTCTAGGACGCCACCGTTAGTTGTCGGATAAAATGATGAACACGGGCATGGAGTAGATTGGTTTTCCTATCGATTTTGTGTATTGGACATCTCAAACGATCGTGCCCCTTATATATTTATAAGGAGGGTGTGGTCTTACCACATGAGGATCCAAAATCCTTGCAAAACATGTTAAAGAACAGATTAACAGAAGTTTATTTTATTTGACCAAGACTCAACAAAGGGATTTGTTTTGAATTGGATTTTTTGGCGTATTTCTTGAGGTCAAACTTAATCGGTTGATATAATATATAGTATTTTTGATTTCAAATGCATCTGTGTCAAGTTGGTATTACAGTAGTTAAATGTGATAAATGACTAATAAAAAATTATAAAGTTTGAATCATTATATGTGTCGCGCCTGATAAGCTACTCCTAGATCAAACAGATGGAGTATTTATTTTTGTATTTCTTGTTAATGTAACACACGCAATGAGGAGAGTGGATTGGGCTAGTGGATCGGGAGGAAGAAGGAGGGAGGGAGGGGGCGGCGCCGGCCCTAGAGGGGCGGCGGCGCTGTTGCTGGCGGCATGCGGCGGCAGGGGGCGGCGGTGGCAGGGCGCGTCGGGGCCAAACAACCGCCCTGTTAAGCCCCGGCTAAAGAAGCGAAAGCAAACCATCGTTAGCACCCCTGTTCGGCCCACCGAAGGATCGGACCTCACGGGCCGTCGCCCCACTAAACAACAAAGAGCCCAGTTAGGCCGAAGCGGAAGGCCCACGGACAGGCCGCGCCGCGCAGCCCCAAGCGGGGAGGGTCAGAATCCCGACCCCCGAGGCGCGCGGCTCGCACGACCCCCTGCCAAACAAGAGCGCCCTCAGGGCCGCGACCCAAGGCGCCACGGTTCGCACGACCCTCTGCGTACACCTTCACCCAGAAGCAACCAAGGCTTGCGTCCCACGCACGGGCAACGGCGCTGTAGCCTGCACGGCAGGTCATACCACGTCCGCTCCACCTGTGCCCCGCGTAGGGCATGGGCGGGAGTATCTTGACCGCACTGTGAGTCAGTGCAGGGCGTGGACGCCGGTCCTTGGGAGTACTGTTAACCAAAGCAGGGCTTGGAACGGTGCTTGACCACACTGTTAACCAAGAGTAGGGCGTGGTTCACCATCTAATCGCCCTAATGGCCAGACGGTCCGGACAGCCCGCCCGCCACGACCCACACCCGTGCTTTACGACGCCATTAAATCTAAACCAATACAATAAGGGTTCTAATCAACTGTTCAACCTCTCCGTCCACTGTGAGGGTATGGGCAAGCACTCCGGCAACACGACGGCACCGGCGGCCATCTCGAATCGACATAAACAAAGCAGGAGAAAGGACGCCCCGTCCCCAGGGAGGCAGACGAGCTACCCCACCACCGTCCTTGTTTCTTCCTTCTTTTCTTCCTTTGCACGGCACGCCTACTCCTCTCCCTAGGAGCGCTTGTAAGGCTGCCCCTCTCTTCATCTATAAAAGGGGGGGCAAGCCACGAACTTAGAGAGCGGCAACACAACTCACTCGAACACACACGCCACCCACGCCACGATATTGGCATCACGCTCAATCAGAGACTTGGGAGCCCCTCCCTCTCTCGAACCGTTTGTATCCCCTACTACGAACCACCGCTAAGTAACACAACCCCATTCGAACTGGACGTAGGGCATCTCGCCCGAACCAGTATACTCCCCCGTGTTATCTTAGCGAACCATCCGGGCATAAATGTGCATCTATAAATTTACTAGTTGATGGTTTTACGAAACACCAACAGCGCGGCGCAGGGGAGGGAGAGAGGAAGGAGAGAGGCACGGGAGATTGGAAATAAAGGGAATTACCCCCGCCCCCCCTCCAATTACTTTCTTGATCCAATCTGATTACAATGGCCAAATATTTATAGTCTCAAGTGGACTCTAACAGGAAAGTCCGTATCGAACTCGGATTTTCCAGTTTTCTAATCTTAACTGCCTAAATTAATTAGTAATAATAAAAAGGTAACTTGCGGCGAAGATCGCGGCGGGCGGTCGCGGTGGGGCCCGCAGCCCTACCAGCGCGCTAGGCGGCGGCGGCTAGGTTAGCCGCCGCCTCCCCCCTGTTGTTCCACGCCGCACTCCTCCCAGGGGCGGGCCGTGGAGCCCACCAATCTCGGTCGGATCGTCTCGACGTTCCTTTTGGCCCAACAACTTCATAATTTATCACCATCCTAATTGGACGTGTGACAGTTACCTTGATTAATCTTCAAAATTGTTGCTAAAACTCTATAATGATGTAGTATATGCTATGTGCATAGACGCAAAAGCGAGAAGTCTCTTCCTTTTTTTCTAAAAAAATAGATGGTAATGGACTTATCCCGAGTAAGGTACTGTTTGGTTCCTTCGGGATTTAAAGAATCTGGGTTAAAAGGATCTGATATGTTTCATTGAATTATTATTGCCTGTAGGTACGGTAAAATCCCATGAATCTATACTGTTTGGATGAGATTTTAGGATTCTAAGATATTTTTTAATCTAGATTTTAAAAGTCTCCTAGTAACCAAAGAGTCTAAGTTTGGGGATCCCCCAATAGATTACTCTTTATTAAACCCACCAATGTGCCGTGATGTTGTCATCTTGTCGCTGATTTTGTAACAGGGAATACGTGCAGTGTGCTTCCTTCTACCATTCTGATGGAGAACACGCAAAAGACTTGCTTAACGTGTTATGTTGTGTATCATTACGTGTCCTTTTGCCCCCGCTTACAAATGATTCAGCGCATCAGATAGATGATCTTCACACATGATTATTCAACACTTCACATGAGTGCTATAGTGGTATAGTCTAGTAGCACTGCTTACACGGGTGAGCTGGATGGATGCTAGTAAATGACGCGATCTGTGTATGTCCGCGTGCTCTCGTCTCGTGTCATGGATCGCATAATGTAGCCTAAGCCTTCCCCAGATGTTAGCTAGCCAAGCATCCCCTGCCATCTTTGTCCAGTCCAAGTCACCACTCATCACAATGTGTGGTCTCGACAACACGAGAAATGGAGGGAGAAACACGAAGAAAACCCGTCCCCAGCTGTAGACTGTAGTTAACCAATCGATGGTCCGGCGACGTACGCTTGCATTTGCTTGTTCCCCGGTCATGAGTCGCCACGTACGTTACCTTCCCCAGTCGCCATCGACCGTGTCACCGGCCATGCACCAGAAAGCGCCACAACGCTATCATATCAATATCATGGAATTCCCTGCAGTTAATAGTGCATTATCCGCAACAACAATATATATTTATATATAAACATATATATATATATATATATATATATATATATATATATATAAAAAGTCGACAGCAACATATCATAATTACGCGCCGGCCAAAGACTTGAAGTCATTAGTCAATTACCTGAAGGCTAATTAAGCTGACAATCGAAGATGCATGATCTATCGTCGTCCAGCTGTTTCCGGAACGGCCACACTTGTACGTCGCACAGCGTCACGGGAATTTTCCTGCTTTTTGCGTACATGTGTACTAGCTATCAGTGTTTATTTGTGTGTGAAATTGTGAAGAGTGATCACACTTCACTCTCGGGCAAATAGAGAGCTTCAAGAAGACTTCAAGTCTTTGGCCGGCGTGGCCTCACCTCACCTAGCAAGGACTTGAAACATGAAAAGTTCCTCGCTAGCTCACACGTGTGCCCGGTTTTCTGGCGTCTTTTTTGCCTAATAACGTGCTTTCTTCATGTTTAGGTTACCTACGCGTGTGTTTTCTTCATGTTTAGGTTCCGTCCAATGGATAGCGCCGGCTTTAATTCTGTATACAGTGAAGAGCTGTTTTTATTTGTCTCAATTCGTAAAATGAATTGGAAGGTAGGAGTTGACTCTTCATCTTTGTGCACATATTAAGGAGCTATAGGGTCTATTTGTTAAAGCTCTACTCATTGATTCTTAGCTAATGGAACGATTTCTAGTGGAATGGAGGGATGAAAGAGAGTAAGCGGAAAGTGATTCTGTTGAAAATTAAATAGAAAACAGTGAGGATCCACTTTTTTAACTCGTAGGTGTCAATAATGTCATACGATGTTTAATTAAAAAGAAGCGAATTTCAGAAAGACATTGTTTCAGAAGACATTGTCAAACGGCTCTAAGACCATGATAAACTAGCCAAGAAGATGAAGCGCACACGCCATTATCCGGTATGCACGTCGGGAAACACGTCGCTGTGTCTCTTGCGGCTCCGCCTCGGTACGCCACCTATCTTTTCGGCGTCTTCTGCTTGGTCACCACGCTTGAGAGATACAGATACCGTTGAAAAATTTCACGCGAACCTTGCACAGATTAAACAAGACAAGAAACAAGAAACAACCTACTCCTCCTCTCCTCTGTATGTGAATTTATTTATTTATATGGTTATTATTAGGGTAAATTAATTAATCGCGCTATGTTACCGCTTCGATACTCCTGGCTAGCATTGCATAGTGCATAGGAAGCAGTGATTGTACCGCTGCCACATGATTTTTTCTTGGTGCCAATGGTGCGTGCGTGGAAATCTTGGTCCGGATAGCTCGGGCTTCAGCCAATCTCTCTTCGGATGAGCCTGGGGCTGGGGCTCGTCGTGTGTAATAATACCTTTTAGGATTAATTTAGATTCACCTGTTTCACCTTGGAATTGGAGGAGATTAAGGAGTATTTGAAGTAATTTTTTTCATAATATCCTCCAATTTCTAGGTGGAATGGTGGATTTAAAGGAGCCCTTATCTATTATGGTCTTCAACATGCATGCAACTTCTGGGGAGACAAATTCACGGCTCGAATAAGGGTGTGTAAACAAATTCACGGCTCATAAAAATAAAAACATCAATTTCAGCCTAGAACAACTCTGCTTCTGCTTCGGAGATGTACTCTTACCATGACATAGATCTACCTATTTAGTTTGGAGTTCGGTCTAGCTAGCTTCAAGAATTTAGGGCATGTTTGGTTGCCTGAATGACATCCAGGGTCTGACTGAGGACGTGCTGACAACTTGTTTATTTGCATGAACTGTCTTGAAGTATGTGCAGCACGATCTGCAAAGCACTCCAGAGCTAGGCTCTCCAGGAATACCCCTCCCCCTTTTTCTCCTAGTCCTGGCTCACTCAGGCTCCAATGATGTGCGCAGGTGGTGGGTAGGGGTGGCTGATGGGTGGACCCTCCAGTGCAGTGCAGGTAAACAAATACAATCTTATACCAACCTGGTCTAGTTAGGAAGAAGAAATAAACAAAGTGCCTTGCACCAGTTAGGTCTGGCCTTTGCACAGCCTGGCTGAGGACATGTCGGCGATGTGCAGGCAAACAAACACACCCTTAGTGTTTTCGCGAAAATGGTTCGTTTTGCTCTTGGTAGGTTGAATGATATATGTTCTGATATATTTATCATATGTAAGTGATTGATATATTTGTTTAAAAGTGATTGATATTGGTTTAAAAGAACTTTATCGTTATCTCTTTGACTATCCTCGTAATGAAAATATATAAATAAAAACCAATGTACATTTTCAAGCCAAAATCTTAAGTGCCCATGTGCATCCACCGCTGACCCAACAAGAATGTCATGGCAACAAAATATGGCAGTAGTTTTTTGGCAACGTATCTAATAGATAACTAACCATATCCATCGCTATCCAAACACAAAAGATTGCATGGCCAAGAGCAAGTGTGGTGGCCACATTTCTGTTATACCTTATCATGGTTTTTTATAGCCCGCCATAGCATTTTTACAGGGTCTATTGACCGGGTAGTCATATGTTTTGGCTGGATTGTACTATGCGTGTAAATGAACTGCGATTTTAGCTTTTTGATGCTTTATTATTTTTTTTTCATATCTTCTTACTCCAAACATCGATTCTAATGATCTAGGACTTGATGGAAATCTCGTTAAAGCAATAGAGAATGATATTCTTATGATCTAATCAAGTATAAGTCATGAGACAAGTCCAATTCAACCATCTTTGTTCCTACTTTAGTATCTTTCAACCCCCTTTAATTTCTTGCATCATTAAAGCCTATATAAACCTATCTAACGCTATTTAACACACATACTAGTCCTAAACTTATGTTGTCATCTCAATCACTAAAACTCAAAGATATGATAATGGTCACAAGATCCTTACAACTATAAATAAATTACTACAATCTATGTTTCTATGTTGCGTTATTTACTTGAACTTTAGGTTTCTAAAACTGCCCTTTCGATCATGCAATTGGTTTACCATTGGGCTTCTCATCCCCCAGTAGATTTTCTTTTTTATCAATGGGCATAAAGGTAATTTGCAACTATAGGGTAAGATATGTGGTGCCAGGGTTGGAGGCAGAGAGATGATGTTGTGGACGACATCAGCAGATTCATCTTAGCGTAATGATAGGGACGTTGGTTGGGAAGAACAGATGGAAGAAAAAACACTTAATAAGATGAAAAAAATTTCATTAGGAGGTTGAAAAAAGGAAGTTGGGGTCGTCACATACAAATTCGAGAACCAAAATCAGTTATCTAAAATAAATCAAAAGAATTAGTGTCTAAAATATAGCAACTCTCTTTTTAAAAAATTAAAGGTGGCAGGAGCTTTGTATCTTAATCAAGCCAAACATATAAAAACTAGCAGCACCATATAAAACTGCTTACGTCAGCCTTTTGCTTATGAAGTTAATGGTAGAAGATAAAAGTTGGCTAGCACTAGTCAACAACATAATAAGTACAATAAACATGGCTCTATAAATTGTGGCTTTCTATTAACTTCAGGTGGTGTGATATAATTAGTCCATTGACATGGAGGGTATATTTGAATCCTTAATGCCAATAGTTAGTATGCTAAAACTAGTAAAGATGTATCAAACACAATGCGCTAATAAGCCAACTTTTCACCTATAAATCTACTACCAACAGTCTATTAACAAGGAGTAGGATGCTGGTAGTAGATGTTTAAAATTGGCTTGGTATAACTATAAAGATCCAAACAAGTCCTAGATATACAACTGCAAAGGTTATGAGTTCTAAAGGTCTAGATTAGAATAGCTAATCCTTCATACACTACCACCTGCTTATGTCCTTAAAAAGGTTCTAACATCCATGGTCATAAAAAATCAGAGGTGAATAAATCTCTTTTTAATAAGTTTTTTCTAAAGAAGTTACCCCCTCATTTTCAATTATAAATCATTCGATCCTTTTATAGGTTCATAGCTTTATCTATACAACGAGATATATACCATATCTAGATATTAACAATAAAAATCTTATCTAGCAAAGTTAAGATGATTTATAATTTGGAACTAAAAGACTAATATATATTTAATGGAGAATTAAGCAATAACTTTGATGGTTTGGTCAACTCGAGTGTACCTGTAGAAGACAAAAATGTGATCTAGGTTTTGATGCACAATACAATTTTTTTAGTGATAAGAAGAGTGTAAGTTAACAGAGAACTTCTTATGATTTTATTAATCTCAAAAATAAAGGTAGGATTTACAAGTATCAATGAAGTATCTATATGTGAAGATGAGTCCAACACAAGGGCGTCGTTCCTTTGTGGTTTTTGAAGGGACAATAGAAGGTAGCCTAATTTTGAAGAATGTACACATGTACACTATGGGGACGAGATTCCTGATCTTCCGTTAGGTTCTAGATAATTCTCGTTTTGAGTGGAACGCCACACGGCGATCCGGCTTCCGATCAGAAGACTCGAACTCTGCAACCTTAGCACCATGAATCATCAGGTTATCAATCGTGTCACCAATCGGTTGACCTCGTCAATAAGGCTAATCCGTGCCTACAAAACGAAGAACACAAGTAAGAACTTGAAAGAACGCAACTCAGAAAGTTGAGATAAACTACAGATGAAAAATTAAGTTCACAAGATGGGGTTTCACAAACTGATGAACGACGACTGTCAATGGACAGAGTAATCTTAAGCAAAACCTTAAAACCTAAAGATAACATCGGTTAATGATTATAAAGGTCTTAGGGTCGTCGCCTACCCTAACGCGCCCCCTTATGGGCTAAAGACGATACACGGCCCAATGCACCAAATAAGGTGATGCAACACCTGGATAGATTCTGGACGCTGACTTGTTTCGACAATTCCCATTAATTTCGAAGGAATTTTGATATGAGACAAGTTGCATTGGCTTTCTTATTAAATTATCTTTCCAACCATGGCTGAATCGTCAAAAACGGAGTCTGAATGCGTCCATGGCACTAGTCTCAAGGCAGACTGGTCCTGGAGGCCGAGATAGACTCGATATCGTGTTGGACTAGACGTTCGGCTTGTGTTGTATGTCCTGGCTAGTCTCCCTCGCCTCCACACCTTCCTCCAAGTTTCTCATGACCCTCTCCAACGTTTCTAAGAAATATAACATCATTAGGTCGCATTCTCGAAGGTATGAAACAGATTGTTTAAAAACGAACTCACTTGTAAATTTAGTTGTCGCATTTGAGTTCGGGTCATTGGACCTTACATAATAGTAGGAGGATCAATGGGTGTATCTGAAGGAGTGATGTCCTCATCACACACCGAATTTTGACTAACAACTCTAAATGACTAGGCTGTTATGCGGATCGTAGTATAAGTTGGCTGATAAGACAAGCCGGCTGGTTTGGTGTGAGAGAAAAATACTGTTCAAACGGCAAATAAGCCCGGCTGATAAGACAAGCGAACATAGCGTTAGATAGAACCCATCCCTTGACACAAAAGAAAAACTATTTAGCTAAAAATGTTGGTATCCATGCTGACAAATTAGCCGAAGCTGCTTGCATCCTTTATAATCTTTGTATTGCTGAGACTTTTTTTATTACCAATTGTGCTAGTTCGAAGATCTAAAATGATGGTAAAAACAAGTACTCTATCCGTCATAAAATAATTGCACATTTTTTACTCTCTCTATCCTAAAATAATCACAAGTTTGCAATTTAAAATTTGTTCTAGAATAAACGGAGCAAACAACACAAGATTCGGTACCTTCAACCTAGAATGTTTTGTAGGAACAGGCATTGTGGCATATGAACATGCGAGATATTTTATAGGGGTAATTTCATTATTTGTGTGTTTTTCTATCTCCATGTCTTTTTTTTAGGGGAGAAATTGGTCTCCGTGCCTTGATCATAGAATGTTAACTTATTTTGCACAGGGGAGTAGAAACAATTGAGGTGTTCGGTGGGACACTATTTGTTTTTCCAATCTGACCTGTTTGGCAGGATTTATAAGCTAACTGATAAATTAAATAGTTGATTTGCTATAAGCGAAAAATATTGTTGGATTCACCGATAAGCCAAGTGAACATGTCGCGTTCATTTACAACAACAGCTTGCTAAGAAGTTTGTAGCTTGTGGACCATATGGTACAAACATTTTTTTAAAATATATATACAGTAGTTACTTGAAAGCGTGGGCTGTGGAGCCAATTATTGATTTTGAATGGTTGAACGCATCCCGCACGGATTATTCCGAGAATATACCGGGCGCCGATGAAGATCCCTCCAACTTGTGGGCAGCGGGGAGGCGTCGCAGCGCCGCCGCAGAAGTAGACGCCCGCGTGCCACAGCAGATCCGTGCCGGTGCCGCGTCGCGCGGCCCAGCTTCGTCCGGGACAGTTCGAAGCGGGGCCCACCACCATTGACGTCGACTGACGGCGCGGGGCCCACCTCTCCGGCGTCGCGGCCGGCCGGCCGCGGGAACGGGAAGCGCGGTCGAAGAGAACAGCGGCGCAGCGGAGGCGGAGCCGAGTCGGTTGGCTTTTGTGCGGTGGCTGTGTGGTCTGTGTGGCTCGGCGCCCGTGTGGCCCGTGCTGTGGCCTATGGCTGTGGGGACGGACGGGCACGCGCGAGCGCGACGCGGCGGTCGGGGCTCCTACGCCAACGGGCAACGGGCAAGCGGAATTGCAGTTGCAGGAGACCCGCACGGCACGCGAGGGATAATTCCAGTGGCGGGAAGGGAATATTCGGATCGGAGAGAGCTTCGCCGCGCCGTCGGGTCGGGGCAGCCATGAACTTCGATCCTCATCTCCGTTTCCGATTCTACCCCTGCCCCTGTCGTCGCCGTTTATACCCACCCTACCCCTGCGCTGCTGCTGCTGGTGGTGGCAGGGCACACCCCAAATCCCCCAGAATCTGTAGTTTGGTGCAAGCAGCAAGCAGATCCAGTAGTGTTTTGACTCTCCACGCGATTGCTAGAGGTACGCTTTATCCAATCCTTCTTTAACCTTTTTTTCTTATCAATATCAACTGGTGCATGCGGCATGTGCGCAAGCCAGCACCAGTCACAAGGTTTGTCTTTCGATACGTCTTTTTTCCCCCTTGTATCTGAACTGTAATTTGTTCTAGCTTTGCTCTAAACTAAATTTGTCTAATTTTATCTAAGTTTACAGTATCAAACAATATCTATAATACCAAAAAAGAATCTATTACAAATTATTTATCTAATTAATTTAGCTAGATGTTGTAGGTATTTATGTGATTTTCTATAATCCCGATCAAAGTTTTAGAAGTTTGGACCTACGATTAAAAACTAAAATGACTTCTAATTAAAACAGATGGAGTAACGGAGCACCCCTGCACAACTGTACTTTTCTTTTTTTTTCGAATTAGTATACAATATAGACACGAATGCTCACAAGCATGTACACTCATCTTCTATAAACGCATATACGCAAACACTATCCTATAAACACCTCTGTATGACTACGTCGGTATTTATCGAGATTGACGAGGTCACTAGACGTCTCGCTATCAAGAAAAATGTCATCTACCACTAAAAACACAAGTACTGTTAAATTCTAGAATAAATAAAAAATACAGGCTTCTGTGCTAAGTCGTCGTAGGTACAATAAAAGCTAATTCAAAAAAGGGCATGGCAAAATTAGACGGCACATGGAAAATCATGACAACCAGCTCCTTCCAACGTGGATAAGAGACGTTGGACGCGAGATTTCTTCATAACACACAAGTGGAGTTACAAACAGGACTTGCACTTCGTATGATAGTGTGTCGGTTTACCTAATTGCCCTGGCCTTTGATCAGCAAAATGACAAGTCATAAACAAACACCATCGTGATCCATGATGCCAGCTTACGAAAATTAGGCTTCCTTTCGTGGCCGTCTGGTGTCCAGCAACCACGTTGTCCGCATCCCACGAAGCACCAAAGCAAGGGGCAGTTCCGTCCAAGGGTAGCACCGTAAATACCCCGGCGCAGCTTCCAATAAATGCCCCTCGCTCGGTGACTTCGCTCGCACTCGCACCACCACCGCCCGAAACGAGCTCGAGAACACCACCACGAACAAGAAACGGGCTTCTCCTCCTCCTTTTCCACGCTCCCCCTCTCCCCATTGCGTGATTCCGCCGCGTCGCGTGTGCATTTGCAAGAAGGAGCCGCCGCCCCTCCGATCCGGCGAAGATCGGCCGGGCTCCGGGAGGCCCCCCTCCCTCTCGCTCTGAAAAAAAAAGGTCCGTGCTTTTTCCTGTTCTCGATCTCTGCGGCGATGATTCTGGGCTGAATCCGAAGCTTTTCCTGTTGGTTCTTCCTTCTTCGATGCTGTTGCTTTTGACGGCGGTGTGTGGTTCTGTACTACTGTAATGGGTTTAGGCCCTTCATGGGTTTTGGGGGGAAATTGAGGGAAGTTTTGGTGAAGGATTTGATGGTTCTTTTTTTAATTTTGGTGGGGAAAGATGGTGTTTTTCTATCCCTGAACTGGGGCACGTCAGGTATGAGATCATAGCTGTTGAGTTGGATATAGGATGGGGCCAGCCCCTGTGATTGGACTTGTGAAATCTTTGCAAGGACGTTGGGAGTCCAAATGTCAAAATCAGCTTTTTACCTGCGTCCACATGGAAACTTCCTTCTTGTGCAGGGTTCAGAAAAGCATGATGATACTGCTTGAGAGTTGAGACTTGGGAGCTAAGTTTAAGTTTGTCGGCTGCTAAAATTGCAGTTGTTAGGCTAATATTAGGAGTTAACAAGAGCATTAATTTCCCTCGCAAAAAAAAAAAAAAAAAAAAAGAGCATTAATTTGGTGAATTTTGATCAGTGGGACATTTTGGGGTTATGCAAATTTAATCACCCGTGTGTCTCTGATCCGAGGTCACGGCTAAACCTGTGATCATTGGATTTGATGTGTTAAGATGCTTTGGATCATTCGGTGCATCAGTTTTCCTCTTTTTTGTGGTGTAATAACTGAAACAGCTGTACGAGGCTGCATTCAGATCATTGTCTTCCAAGCTTTCGAAGCATGATTGCATACTGAAACTACGAATTAAGAGTAGCATATCCCTCGTAACATTTTCAACATAGAATTCATGTGCTCTCCTTGCTCGCTTGGTTTCCTGATTATTACATCTTCCTTTGTCGCTTTCAGGTGGTAACCGTTGTTGATTCCAGAGGCGGTCTCTGCGTTGGCGCTAGCTGCACCGAGACCTTTCTCAGCAATCTTGTATTCCCATGTCTCACTATCAAGAGATGGCGAGTAGGAAACCTCCTGGTCTTCGGCTGTTTGGAGGTGCTGGTTCGCTAAGAACCTACCAGACGCTAGTCCTGGTCCTTACATTCTTTGCATACACATGCTTTCATATGACTCGGAAGATCACGAGCATCGTTAAGAGTGCTCTTGATCCCCAGACGAAGGTGGGATTCTCCCACTGGGGACGGCTGCACAAGAGCAACGCTCTTAACGTTGGCTGGTTGCCATTTAACACTGTTGATGGTTCAGCATTGCTTGGTGAGATAGATGTTGCGTTCCTTGCTGTATATTCCATCGGGATGTTCTTTGCTGGACATATTGGGGATCGCATGGATTTAAGGATCTTTCTGACAATTGGCATGGTTGGGACTGCCATATTCACAACTCTCTTCGGTGCTGGATATTGGCTGAATGTCCACAGTTTCTACTATTTCCTGGTTATTCAGATGATCTCTGGTCTGTTTCAATCAATTGGGTGGCCTTCAGTTGTTGCAGTTGTTGGTAACTGGTTTGGGAAGAGCAAGAGGGGGTTAATCATGGGTATATGGAATGCACACACTTCTATTGGGAATATAGCTGGTTCACTGCTTGCTGCATTCCTCCTGAAGTTTGGGTGGGGTTGGTCATTTGCCATCCCCAGCCTTATCATGGCTCTTGTTGGTTTGATGGTTTATATTTTCTTGCCGGTTAATCCTGAGGTAATGGAGATAGACATTGACAGTGGTGAATTTAACTGTGAGAAAGACACTGTGAAGGAGCCCCTTTTGGAACCAGGCCAAGAAGTCAAACATAAGGCAGTGGGTTTTTTAGAGGCATGGAGGATTCCTGGAGTTGCGCCATTCGCTCTTTGTCTCTTCTTCTCCAAATTGGTTGCATATACCTTCCTGTATTGGCTACCATTCTACATCAGCCATACACGTACGTCTTCATATTCAACCTTAAAATCTGTCTGACATCATATTCTCATTTGATGGTTCAGTATACATATTGGAATCCCTTTTTTTCTCTAGAACTGGAACTGTTCCTAGAAATGTGATTTCTGATAGGCCTTCACTTGTTTCAGGTATTGGTGGTCAGTACCTCTCTGATGCTATGGCTGGCAGCTTATCAACAATCTTTGATGTTGGTGGTGTTTTGGGAGGAGTCCTTGCTGGTCACATCTCTGATCGTCTAAATGCGCGAGCAATCACAGCTGCTAGCTTCATGTACTGTGCGATACCTGCCCTCTTCCTGTACCGCACATATGGAAGCATGTCGATAATGTGGAACATCGGCCTCATGTTCATCACTGGAATGTTTGTGAATGGGCCCTACGCCCTGATCACAACTGCAGTGTCAACTGATCTTGGCACCCATAGCTCTCTGAATGGCAACTCTCGAGCACTGGCCACTGTGACAGCAATAATTGATGGGACAGGGTCTGTTGGAGCTGCCATTGGACCCTTGCTAACAGGATACATCTCATCGAAGAGCTGGAGTGCTGTTTTTACTATGTTGATGGCAGCAGCTCTCTTTGCTGGGCTCCTCTTGACAAAGCTTGTATGCGCTGAGCTAAAAGGAAAAACACCTTCCAATGAGAGCAAGGCCGACGCGGAACAAGGTACCTACTCAGATGAAGTGTAAATCCAAAGGTGGTTGCGCCATGGAAGTAGTTCCAGTGAATGCCTGATAAGAAGGTTGCAGGTTGCCGCTTCCCACTGCCTTTCTTGCGGCTTTCCCACTGCTTTTCTTGGTGGTGACCAATCTGAGACTGAAAAGGCAAAGAGATTTGGCTGCTGAGTGACTTGCTCAAATGCCACTTCAGATGATTTTTTTCTTCTTGTGTTCAGGTATAGAGGCAATAGAAGATAGAAATGTGTGCTTAGATTAGTTTTCAGGCTTGCAAGATAGAGGTGAAAACACCTCAAAAGTTCTAGAGCCCAAATACAGGAACATTTTAGGCACCGTGTAAATATGATGGGCAATAAGGTTGGGCTTGTAATGGTTGCACTGCTAGTTATGTGTATGTGATTGTTGTTAGATGAGGTAGATCAAAGGGAGGACGAACCACCCTTTTGTACAAGATTGTTCCGGACTGGCCAACTCTGCATTTACTTGGAATGTTGGCCCTCTTTTGTACGTGTAAAGAGTGTGAGGAAGGTTCAGAATATTTTGAATTGAAGCACCAGGGGAGTGTTGATTCAAGAAACATTGGTCTACACATTTCTTCAGTTCAGTTTTTCTTTGTTACAGTGTTTAGCAAATTTTGAAACTGGAAAGTCATAGGCACTCATTAGCTAGAAATACAGCCAGGAGTGTCTTGCAGGTGCGCAAGGCCTACAGACTCTCGGTCTAGGTCACGGTCTGGGCTAGTTATTCTCTAGCTTATGCAGCTTGGTCAGGTCTCATCCACTTAGGCTGCTTATTTAGTACAATTTTTTTCAGAGTTCTTCCAACCCCTCGTGGCTCGGCCCGAAGTGAGGTGGTGATTTGTAAAGGGACGATCCTTGTTCTCTCTAATGATGCAAAGACGCACAGCTTTCCTGCACATTTGAAAAAAAGAAACACAGCCAAACAGTGGAATTACTGTGTAGACATTCTGCAGGTTGGAAAAAACGAAACCGCATTTAATCTGTATATATTTATACCCAAATCTATTCATATAGTTTTTACATTTCCAAACCTAACAACTTTAAAACTTATGTGTTGGAGGTTAATGCCATACAGCAAATTGCCAACATAACCAGACACCAGTAACATTTCTGCAATCACCATAGACGGCATTCATTGCAGAATACTTATTAAGACAAACTGATAACAACTTAGGAGTAATTGCTTTTAGGCGATACGTGCAACGAGACTAGCTTATTAAGACAAACTGATACTAGTAAAACTTAGGAGTAATTGCTTTTAGGCGATACGGGCAACGAGACTAGTTCAAAGCTTTTACATGGTGAAAATCTTACACATGGAACAGCAGATTACTTGGGGGAAACAGATTTCGTCAGCAAGACAAGATAAACTGTGAACAAAAGCAATTGATGCATTTTCCAAGTTACAGTGTCAGCAATGTGCACAACCCATCCAACGAAAAACAACAAGAGAAGAAAAAGAAAATCTTAAGCTGGCTCAGCATTCCTCCCGTACGCACTCCTATATCAACAAGACAGGTGGGAGAACTTCAAGACATCTGGTTCGAATAGTCCTTTTTGAGTTCCCAAACACAACTTGCATGAATATCTTTGATATGGCCAGAGGACAGCCTGAAAGAATTATGACTTCATCAGATAGCCCAGGATGATGCCGATCAAGGCAACAATTATGACAACGACAAAGGAGAAGCCCCCTCCACGCCTCTTGCTGATCTCCTGTCTCACCAAATCCTGCCACATGAAACACAAACAAATAAATACTGAGGTTCTCAACTGACAAGAGATGGTCGTTAAAACCCAAAATGATAAAATATAAAAATAGCACTTGTTCTCAAGGAGACAATAATTGTTCTTTGGGTATTTCTTGGTGCAATTCTTTGGCTTTACTAGGTAGACCATGGTCCAAAATATGAAGTGGCACATGATCTTAATCAAATATAGGATATGTTTTAAGACTCAAAAGCAGAATCACACATAAAGTTTGGACCAAATAGAAGAAATTTGGAAACAACTTCGGTCTTTAAAATACAAAAACTAATGATCCACTATATCCTGAAAACACATAATGTAAGCATCGGCAACAGTGCAACAGATTGTTGATATCTAATGTTGCTCTGTGAATCAGTAAGAGAAGATTGGCTGTGTTTTCAAATCTCTTTGCTTAAGACAGGGAACAGTGCAAATCACATGGGTGCTGGACTGCTGGTTGACAGGGCCTGTTTGTTTGCTCTTTGGCTTTTGGGAAGTTAATTCCAGAATATGGATGGATTGTGGCTTTTGAAAAGCTGATTTCAAGTCAGCATTTGATGTGAATGAAGTTTATATATGTATCCCGTTGTCGAACTGTGAAAAATCCTTCATTAAACAAAACCTATTTTATGTATGCCAATGTTTAGAAGACTAGAAAAACTCTTACATTTAATGAGCTGATGATGGACATACATAAAATTTCAAGGCACTCAACCTCATTTCTCTGTCTGGCACATGAAATTGACAAAGAATGACCAAAGAAAAAAACAACCTGTTTCCCAATCAATTTCATATCTAGAACCAATTTTGGCCAAAGGCCTTTTCGGTTTGTGGATGAACCGGTGTAAATGGGCATACCCAGTGCCTCAAAGCTTCCCCAAATAGTGGGATCTAGGGAACGGAATTTCTAAGCAGCCTTGCCATTGCTTATCTTGCAAGTAGGCTGATTGGAAGTCAGGACCTCTAGGAGACTAGGACACATGTGGATAGACTAACTGCACCCAGCCCATTCTTCATTTCTGACTTTGGCTTGCTCAGTAATGAACCGAACCCCTTCCTACTTTGGTTTGGCACAAACAAGATGCATAGAATTTGGTTCCCTTGCTCAGTAAAGCAATAAAAGGAGGGTGAGGTTGCTACAATGGCAGGGACTTCAGTCAGGGGGAAGTTCAAGCACGGCAAGAAGAAATTTGATTTAGGCAGCTGAGAGCTCAAGACGGTGCAGTGAAGCTCAATTAGGTAAAAGTGTAGGGTGTGTTTGGTTGCTCGGATGGTGTTTTGTAGACCCACATCGTGTATCGTGGCCACAGGGAAGCAGGGTAAGCGGGTGCAGATTCTCAAAAAGAAAGTGTTTGGTGAGGTTGCATGAGCGGATACAAAAAAAATACTACAGATGTTGTTTGGTTGCCTGTACGAGCGGATGCAATCTGTTCAGAATGTGAGACTTGCGTGGGACCCTCACTCTGCTGCTGCATCTGCCAGGCCTGGCTGGCCAGGGGTGCTCATCCGTGGAGTCTGCATCCAACCGTAGATTTGCTTCTGCCCATGCAAAATACTGTAGCAGAAGCAGGAAACAAATCATGCTTCTCTGCCAGAATATATACATGCACTGGTTCATGCATGTGCATGCATTGCTGGAGGAGTGAACCAAACATGCCCATACTTGAGCTCAGGTTGGGGAAGCTCAATTTGGGTGATGGAGACCTTGACTGTGGCAGCTGAGAGCTCGATTTGGGCTGTGGGCAAATCGATCCCAGCATTTTCTAGCTTGCTCTGTCAAGTCTGAGGCCGCCGTCAAGAGGCAATCACGACAACTAGAGAGCAAGAGCTTTAAGACGGAAGACCACATGCCAACGACCGTGCTGAGCAAAGGTACCAAACACAGCCGAAGTCTACATGTTACTGTTAACGCTGGATGCATATTGATTTTTCATGAACATGCATATTGCTGGTTGTACTGGTGGATTTGCGTGAAAGAAGAAGGCATCTCTACTGAAAACCAGCATATGGTGCTTTACATGGTACCCCTCCATCCATCAATGCAAGGTATATTTTGAATAATCAAAAGTCTTGTCAATCATACACATGTTTAGTGTACAAAAATCGCACCAATAGATGCGTATTGAAAGTACTTTTGAGATGGTGTTGATTTTTAGCATTTGAAAATATATCATATTACAAAAGAAATTAGAGGTCAAAATCTAATTGAAAGAATTTCCCATCGTAAAATATTCTTTATACCTGATTGATGGACAGAGTATTATTGTGATCTATTAGTATGGGAATCAAATAGATTCAGTATTCTGAACACATTCAAATCCAATCAAATCATCGCAAAAGTGGAAAATATATCTACATTTAACAGTGTTTTTGGTATCAAAAAACATGCATTGACATAACAGAATTCTCTTTGTTGATTTTCTTAGCAAAATTTATGTTTGAACAGAAATCTTGTGTGATATAATAACTATAAAGGGACTACCTCTACAACTGTTGATGAGATGACAACAAAAAGGGACTAAAGATATATTGTCAAACAGTTAGATCATTCTAGATAAGTTCCCTAATATGATAGAAAGATAAAAAAAATGCTAAGCTTCACTTACAAGTTCCTGTCTAAGTCTTTGATTCTGTTGAATTGCGGAATTCTTTTCTTCAGTCAACTTGGAAATCAAAGCTCCAGCCTGCAATGCCAACACACCCAAAGCATATGAGACTACGAAAAAAAAGTACAGAGTAAAGGAAATAAGTACAAAAGATGCCAACTCTATTATGAAATCTTAATATCTTATACTAATCAGGACAGTAACTGACCTCTGTAGATTTGTCTTGAGGCTCAATGCGCTCTCTCAGTGCCTGCAATGATTTCAGAAATACATTATCCTCCAAACAAAAAAAAGGTGGTAAATGGGTAAATCAAAGTTCAACGGTAACAATAACTCACTCTGGTGAATGCAGGTCCATCTCCATTTTCTGATTCAGAAGCCCTAGGTGGAGAACCTTCTTCAGATTCCTCTGGAACTGGAGAGGGTGGCTGTGGAGGAGCAACATAGGTCACTCGCAATTTGACCTCTTCCATCTTATTCCCAGACTCCTTCGTAAACTATCAAGTCACAGGACAAAAAATGCCAGAGAGACTTAATATAGCTGCACTCTAAGTCAATTTTGATAAAGAGTGCTATGTAGACAAGATAATTTATCTCTTTAAAAAAAATCCCAGAATAGATGTCTTTATCCTTATGTACATAGTGTTTTAGATTCAGACTTTCAGCAGATTTTTCCTGAAAACGCTTAAGAAAGAAATATTACCATATCTCCTGTGACATCCTTCACAGTTATACCAGCAGGGGCAACGACGCTTTGGACTAGAAATTTATCTTTGCACTGCATGTCAGGCGGGGCTTCCCGCTGTGCTTGCATTGTAACTGCAACAGTACAGATAATAAATACATAAAAATAACAGAATGGATGATGGCTTGCTCAAACACATGTCACTTTGGTAAATGCTAAGAGTCACAAACCAACAACATCACAGGTAGACCGTGGCAAGACAACCCCAGTGTTGGGTCGCACTGAATACTTCTTTGGACTTGTAGTTTTCACCTGGATAATCAAAGAAACAGTCAAACCATAAATATATATAGGTGCCATGAGACCTCCTCGAACATATTTTACATTTTCAAGATCAAACTATATAAGAAGTTAAACAGCACAAAGACAGCACACTACCATTGTTAGAATAGCAAGAAAAAACATCATCATATGGCGGATTAAATCACAATGCATCGCAGTCTCTAAGAGAAATAACATCAGTGCTAATTCTAACATGTGAATAAATCACCAAAGGTCAACACTTCTTTTTTGCACCGGGTAAGCATTTTTTTTTTTTTTACTATGGTTTAATAGTTGGGGTCTCACAGGAAAACAAAGTGAACCCTCGAAGCACCGAAAGTCAATATAAACATATTAGCAATCCAATTCCAATAGCTCCAAAGCGTGAGCAAGCAAGACATGCAAGTACGAATAGAACAAACAGTTTAAATTCTTTTTAATCACGCAACTCGCCCTTTGATGCAGCAAACGTCCAAACTGAGGGGCCCGCCATCAGAACAATCTAGAGGGCTCCAATATTTTTTGGATGGTCAAATTCGATGTTTCATGTAAACAGACTTGCAGGAATGTCACCACAGACCCATTAGGTAGCAAAACAGCCCAAATAGCATGGTCTCAATCCATCTCTAGGGTTCTAATATGAGATAATTTCACGTGGGGGGAAAAACACCCAAATAGAGGGCGAGGGGGGCTGCTAAGAACAAACGGACCTTGAAGGCGATGTAGTCGTTGGTGTGATTCGACAGCTGCATGGAGCACGAGATCTGCTTCTTCAACTCGACTGCTCACGAGAAACACCAACAAGGTCAGGAGCCAATCGATCCACGCGCACAGAAAGAAGGGGAAAAAACGGTTTTTTTTTTCTTTGCAAGAAGAAAAGAATAAACCGGGAGTCAGGGGGGCGGCATACAGGGGAAGCGTAGCTCGAGGGGTTCGACGCGTAGGAGCTCGCCGGCGGTGGCAGGGGCGGGGACGGCCATTGCCGGATCAAAAGAGGTAGAGAGAGAAACGGCGCGAGGAGAGAGAAGGGGGAGATCTCGGGGTGGTGTGGCCTGGTGGGTGAGGAGAGAGATGAAGGGTGGGAAAAGAGTATACTAGTATTATTTTGGCTCTGGTTTTCTTTCTTGCTTTGGTCTTCGTAATTGCAGGTATCCGTTCTCTCCCTGCTTTGACAGATAGGACAAATTTTATATTTATTGTTACTATCATAATCATAGTAGAATTTTGCTAATAGGAGTCCTAATTCCAAACGCTAGCTTTGGTGGACCATGGTAGTATATAACAGTCTAATTTGAAATATAATATTTGCTGGGTGGCGAAATCGGATTGGTACGAGGACCTTAAGTTGTTTTATTTACTTTGTTTTATATTATAATCTTAATAACTTTGTATTTGTTTGTATAGTTACCAAACCATAAAATTATTAATCTGTTGATGTGTCATAGTATTAAATACAAATAAAACCTAGAACTTTAATTGAGATTGTTCTTAGAAAAACCTTTGTTTATGATGTTGCATTTGTATATTAATACTAGCAGGGATCTCGTGCAAAGCACTGGCGAAGATGTTTATTTTCATGTAGTTGCTAACGGATACATACTATTTCGTAAAGAGTTTGTACTGTTTACAACAGATGTACTGTTCACATGATATGTTACTATTTATTAACGGGTATATACTCACTATTACTATTCATAACGGGTGAGTACTGCAGAATCTATTACTATTCTACAAACAGTGATATGTGAGAGGGGATGTTGGTATCAACGCGCCATGTCAACATCTAGAGCAGATTTGGAACTGTTTGATCCTAGGTGACATCTAAAGTCAAGTTTATAGACCTAAAATGTTATTTTAAAAGTACGGATAGACCTAAATGACATCTCTTGTCAAGTTGAAGAACTGCTCATGAGTTTTCATCATGTGTGGGCTCACTTTTACTTTTGTTTTTTTTCTACGCGGGTTAAGCTTTAATTGCATGTTTTTCAGTCAATAGATTGAAAGATACTCCCTCCCTCCCAAAAAAGAGTACCATTTTAGACTTTTATAATATCGTATTTGATAATTCATCTAATTAAAAAATAATAAACATCATCTATCTTGTTATGACTTATTTTATCATTAGAGATACTTTAATAATAATTTATTTATTTATAATATATATTAAATTTTTAAATAAGATAAATGGTCAAACATAGTATTTGAAAAATAAAAAATGACGAGAGTACTTTCCTTTCTCCTGCTAGCCCGGGCCATCTGCCAGCTGGGGATGTGCCATCCAGTACATGCAGTTAAACATGTACAGTGTACAATGTATCATGTAGCGGTCCTAAAGGTAATCTCTACCACATATAAAACACCATCCAAAATTATCCTAAGTCCACCCGCATAAACTATCCATTACCATTCTCTATCCTAATCTCTTTTAAATGTACCAACAAAATTGTACACAATACCATCTCGTCATTCAAAATTAAAGGCTCACATTTATTCTGAACTCAACTTTCTCTTACTCACTCACATCAACTGGCGGAGATGGCAGAGATCCAACGCTAGCTCACTCATCCCTTCGTCTTCCCCGGCGGCGGGCGACTCTCCCTCTCCGCTGCCACCTCCAGATCGACCCCGCGCCGTCGCCTGCCTCTCACTCCTCTTCTCCCCCCTCCCCCACGGTGTACCAGGCAGGCGAGGCTGCGGCCTGCGAGGCGGCTGCTGGGTATTCAGCCGCGACGCTGGTAGTGGTTGTGCCACGGTGGCTGATGATGCAACACATGTGAAGGTACGTCCCCAATTCCCCATCCATCGATCCCAGCGACACCCCCTCTCTCGATCTCTCTGCTCTTAGCCTCAGATCTCAAAATCCTAGAGCTGCTGCATCTTAACATCGGCAGCTAGACACAACTGTTTGGATTGGAAGAACAAATTTTTACTAGGATTCCGATTTGGATGTGTTTAGGCTGTCTTATAGAAACATATGTCCTCTGCAATTTCTGCCCTTTTATCTCTGTCATTTAGTCTGAGCGTTGATCTAGGTTCAGTGATCAAATGTAGCATTAAAGTTTGTATTCTTAGTTTGGATTTCAGTTTATGGATTTGTTGGAAGCTTACGAATCTCATATAAAAACTCATTATCCATTAATAGATCTGTAGAAATCTGGAACTAGGTTTCTGTTGTGTTCTTTTTTTTCTGTACCCGAATGTTCAGAGGTCCAGTCCTTTTCATGATAGGTTGCATTGTCGTAGCATTAAATATGTAAAATAATGATAAATAAGCGCTTTTAGGTGATACATGATCGCCCATCCCCACAAACACAGGTCCTGGACTCCTGGTCCGTATTGCTCATTTGAAATATAGAAGCTTCCGGGCAAAAGTTGAACCATTGTGAACTCTGGTCCATCCGAAAGCTTGATTTTTTTTTAGCTATTTGTTTGTGGAAGCAACTGTTCCATTCAATTTACTCCAATTTGATGGTCGATGATGGCATTGCGCTTAGATTGCCCATGGCACTTCCTAACATAAGTGATTTAAGCTATCATGGTTATTATATTTTTTTTTTCCCCTTATTCTAATTTATATATGGCTCTGTTTGCATATGTTGATGACCCCAATCCATGCAAGTGCAAGTTTATATTTATACTATAGATTATTATATTTTCAAGCCTGAATTTAGTTTAGCTGCTTCTTACTTGCTACAATGTTTTTCTTTTTTCAAACAAGAGCAGCCTTTTATTTTCTAATGGTGCTAATTTCATTATGGGTCTCATGAAGGCTACTTATGAACACACGGAATTTACCTCCTTCTCTTTAGATAGATGGAGTTAAATTCTTTAGATAGATGCCCGGTCAAACTTATGATGCAAAACAATAAATTGGAAATTTCTAATAAGTGGAAAAATATAGTTTTCTATGGGAAATTGTTATTGGTCAAACAGCGGAACAACTGATTCTTTTTTTTTTCTTTTGAACTCTCCTAAAATTTCTTATCAACTAAGGTGGTTGTTTACTCTTTGTAGTAATTGGAATTGCTTTTACTCTGAACATGCTATTCAGAATCCCAGTATGGTGTGGTGTTCTAATAGCTAGACTCAGCACTCTGGTGCTCTTATTACTACAACAATATGGGGTAAGACAATTTCATATTACATTTCCAAATATGCTGGATCAGTTACTCTTTGCTAAGAGTTTCAATGCCATAAAAAACATCCTCATTATTACAAACAAAAATTCTATTTTGAGATGAAAAAAAGTTCAGGTGGGGACAAATCCCATTCGCTAAACATTAAAAAAAAAGTGTTATTCCTATTTTGAGATGATTAAACATCTCTTTACTTCCAACAATTCACTCTCTTTCAGGAAGCCAACAGACTGAACGTGCATTTGCCCTTACAGTTTGCTTTTCTCATCAACATATCTATCATTTCTTTTAGTGGCTTTCTGTGGTTCAGGTAATTTGAACCCAGCAGATCAGGTGAACTGCAGTGATCATGAAGAAAGAGCAGAGGGAATATGTTGTGCAAACCATGAGAAGTCAAAAACTGTATTTCAGACAAAGGTACATATATGCTTTTTGAACGCGCATCACTATAATTTTCTTATTCAACCTGCATCGCTCTAGTTTATTTGGAGCCACATAAATATGTGTTGAAGTACTTCAAATTTGATAGAATTAACTTTGGATTTAACATGTCCCGTAGCTTTCATTTCTGGTTTAGGTTGAGCAAGGAAGAGCAATCATTAACGCTCTCCAAAAATACAAGGATTTGACTACCCAAGTGCTACATCGGATCTCGGTTTTTCCTTGTGTCTATCGAATATGAACTATGGGCTTAATTTAGTTTGGTTTCTCCAACTACCACCTAGGAGATGGCAGTGGAATGCTTTGTTCTTAAATTTGGCTTCATGTTATGATCTACAACTCTAGGAGGATCGTGCACCTAAGCCCGAACAGCTTAAGGTTTGTTTCTCATCAAATGGTCAGCAGGTGAGGGCTACTCTAAGAAATTATATTTTCTCTATCGAAATGTGTAAGCAAATTATTGAGATGCAGTGTTGCTTGCATAACCTTGGTTTCTAAAATAAACTAAATATGCTGAACAGTCCCTATCTAGTTCTAAAAATTACGTGATAATTACTGTAATTTCATACAGATGAAATGTGTTTCTCAATTTTCTACATAGCATTTGTTAACTGTTAACCGAAAATGTGCTGCCTCATGATTGCATTATTGCTAAAAACGTGTAAAAATTTTATTTCGATGTCGGTTCAAGCTTTGATGCAAACCGTATATATTTTAACAATTAATACATTTCAAAAGACTTTGCATGTACACGTAACCTTCCTCCCTCTGTTGTCATAAAACTTGCATTTGCTCGTGAGTAGAAACACCAACACCAACCCCTGATATTCTTATCTACAAGCCTTGGTGGGGCCTAACATGAAAGGCAAAGAATGGCAGCACATCCTTTTTAGCCTATTACAGGTATGAAGACTTAATATAGTGTTATCACGGGGAACCACGGGAACCACCTGTACACAACAAAAGCTTTCTATTTTCTAAGGTGCTATAATGCCATTATCATGGAGCAAGTTGAGCAGCCTTGATCATGGAGGAACTTGATCCTTGAAGGGATTGGCTACATTGAGGTAAACCTAGCATATGGTTTTATTCCTATAAGAGCTATACTAGAAAAACATTAGCCAGGAGCACCTGCTGAGAGCTATGATCTTAATTAAGTGTTCCGTGTCTTTCCTTTTTTTTAGAGAAAATGTTTCATAGAGTCTTGTGATTCATACATTGCCTTTAAGCACTTGCCAATGGTGTATTAGTCATTTTCAGCTTCACAATGTTGATTTTTTTTTCTTCTGCATATCACTAGGCGAAAAGTTGTGTCGTCTATCATCGTCGAAAGCAATGTCGAGGCTACAACTCATCTTAAGTAAATCTTGCGTTTCTTCAAAGTTCCAAATTGCGTAAAACGAAGCTACAAATATGATCGAAAATAGCAAAATTGCGAGTTTTCTTTTTTTTTTTTTTCTTCTGTTGACATGGGCAAGTACAGCAGGAAGGCCGGTAGCTCATGAGTCATGATAGGAAAGCCATGTAGCTGCAAAGCTCAAGAATTGAGAAAATTTGGAGTGGAGGCGAAATAAAGTTATTCATGAACAAGCATGTTTTACCAACATTTTATGTCAAAGACCGAGTATTGTTTCGGTTGTGTGTCAAGAGTCTTGTTTTGTAATGATATTATTTTGACTCCATGATAAAAAAAAGGTTCTCCTTGACAAGAGGTGGGTGTTTTAATAAATATTGTATCGAGATCTTTTGAAACCAAGTATTATCTAGGTAAATCAATTTTTGTTTTTTATTTGCATTACCAAATGTTGTCGTTTTGTAAATATCATCATTTTGTTGCTTTTATGTACATCCTTAAAATTGTTCTTAGAAAAACGTTTTGTTTATGATGTTGCACTATATTAAATATTTATAGTAGTCTATGTTTTTTGTGCATGAAGTGTTGGGTGGAGGAAGCTTCTCAGGAGAAATTTTAATACTCTCTCCGTTTTAAATTATAAGTCATTTTAATTTTTTTTAAATTTATTGTGCTATGTATTAAATATAATAATATGTCTAAATATATAGTAAAATAGTTGAATTAAAAAAGTTAAAGCGGCTTATAATTTGGAACAAAGAGAGTACCTAATACTCCGTACACTTACATTTAATTTACATGTTTTCAGAAATTTGACTGTGGGAATGAGAATTGTTTGGATAGGGATTTCTCTCATTTTCTTTCCTTTTCTACTTTCAATACTCTTTTTACTATTCAGGCCACAGAACAAAGACCAAATTACCCTGCTTAGGATTCTATCCATTAGCTGTGTCCGCTCACTCGGTTCTGCGCCCGTGAATCATGACTTTCATTTGAGTATAGCCTTTACAAAGATCTCAAAATTTGCTGTGTACGATCTTTCGAACAAAATTTGTTGTGTACCAAACAGGTCAACATCTGCGGTGAAACGGCAGGCACCGGTGGCTAAATGCTACTCCAGGATAGAGGAGGTAGTGGGCTCACTTCTGTTTGTTTTCCATGCACAGTGGCTAGGCTCCAGTTGGCCCCACAAGCCAGTGTATAGTCAACGCGCCATGTCAACATCTAGAGCGAATTTGGACCTGTTTAGTCCTAGATGACATCCGAAACCAAGTTTATAGACCTAAAATATTATTTTGAAAGTACAGAGAGACCTAAATGACACCTCTTACTAAGTTGAAGAACCGCTCATGAATTTTCATCATGTGTGGGCTCACTTTTGTTTGTTTTTTTTACGCTGGGGTTAGGCTTCAACTGCATGTTTTTAAGTCGACTGGTTGAAAGATACTCCCTTCGTCCAAAAAAAAAGTACCATTTTAGACTTTCATAATATCGTATTTGATAATTCGTCTTATTCAAAAAAATTTAATAAACATCATCTATCTTGTTATAACTTATTTTATCATTAGAGATACTTTAATAATGATTTATTTATTTTATAATATATATTAAATTTTTAAATAAGATAAGTGTCAAACATAGTGTTTGAAAAGTAAAAAATGACGTTTTTTTTAAGGAAGAGAGTACTTTCCTTTCTCCTGCTAGCCCGGGCCATCTGCTAGTTGGGGACGTGCCATCCAGTACATGCCGTTAAACATGTACAGTGTACACGGGTACGTGTATCATGTAGCGGTCCTATAGTCCTTACTCCTTAGCTCATGCGTACAACCAGGCTGCCAGCCATTTGAAGGATTGAAGGAGGAGGACGTGGCCAAGAACCTGGTAGAACGTCACCGGCCATGGCTGCTAACGAGCTCTCGCCGTACCTGCTGCTGCTCGTTCTTCTACTCGTCGTCCTCGCGCTACTGGCCCATCGCCGTGCAAAATGGAGGGATGATGAAGACGGCCGGAGCCGCCGGCTCAGGCTACCTCCGGGTCCACTGTCAATTCCGTTCATCGGCCACCTGCACCACCTCGCCGGGGCAACACCCCCGCACCGCGCGCTGCGGGACCTCTCGCGGCGCTACGGCCCTCTGATGGCCCTCCGCCTGCGGAACGGCCCCGCCGCCGTGGTGGTGGCCTTGTCCCCGGCGGCGGCGCGCGCGGTCACCATGACCCACGACGTCGCCTTCTTCGCATCGCGCCCCGTCGCGCCGGCGCTAAGGCTCCTGCACCGCGGCGCGGGAGGGCGTCACCTTCGCGCCCTACGGCGACGGGTGGCGCCAGATGCGCCGGGTCTGCGCGCTCGAGCTCTTCGCCGCGCGCCGCGTCCGCTCCTTCCGCGCCGTGCGCGAGGACGAGCTCGCCCGCCTCCTCCGCGCCGTCGCGGCGGACGTGGCCGCCGCGGGGAAGCCGGCGGTGAACCTGACCAGGAGGGTGTCGCGGTTCCTCTTCGACTCCGCGGCGCGCGCCATCGCCGGAGGCGGAGGCCGCAGCCGGCGGAGCGAGCACCGGGACGAGTTCTTGCGGACGCTGCAGGAGGCGCTCCTCAGGACGCTCCCCAAGTTCAGCCTGCTGGACTTCTTCCCGCCGTCGTCACGCCTCGCCGCGCTCGCCAGTTACGTGCCCCGCGTGATCGTGCGCCGCCGCGCCGCCGTGCGGCCGATCGTTCCGGATTTGGACGCCATCTTGGACTCCGTCATCCGGGAGCACCTGGAGAGGAGAGACGACGTTGCTGCCGCTGCCGGCGGACAAGACGACGACGACGAGGAGGAGGACTTGCTTGACGTGCTCTTGAGGCTGCAGAAGGACATGGATTCCCAGTACCCTCTCACCACCCTCAACATCAAATCTGTCATCATGGTAATCTCCTCTCTATAAATCTTGCGATCACACTGCACATGTCATCCATTCTGTCAATGTCCGTCGTCTTGCTCACACACGCACACAGGACTTGTTTGTTGCCGGCGGCGAGACATCGGCGACGGCGTTGCAGTGGGCAATGGTCTTGCTGATGCGGAATCCAGCGGCGATGCAGAAAGCGCAAGACGAGGTCCGGACGGCACTCGCCGGACAGAGCACGGTGACGGAGGACAGCCTCACCAGCCTGCACTACCTGCGGCTAGTCATCAAGGAGACACTCCGGCTGTACCCGCCGGCGCCGGTGCTGCTCCGGGAGTGCCGCCGCGCATGCCAGGTGCTCGGGTACCACGTCCCGCAGGGTGCCATGGTGCTCGTGAACGCGTGGGCGATAGGCCGGGACCCGGCGCACTGGGACGACGCGCCGGAGGAGTTCGTGCCGGAGAGGTTCGAGGAGGGTCGCAGTGGCAGGGACTTCAAGGGGGGCGGACTTTGAGTTCATCCCGTTCGGTGCCGGAAGAAGGATGTGCCCTGGCATGGCCTTCGGTCTGTCGCACGTTGAGCTCGCGCTCGCGGCGCTGCTGTTCCATTTCGACTGGGAGAAGCCGGAAGGGATGGCTGCTGAGGAGATGGACATGGCAGAGGGGGCTGGGATCACCATGCCCCCACGGTCTGATCTGGTGTTGGTCGCTATCCCTAGGCCAGGTGCCAGTGCCAATCGATTGATTGAACATATTTGGGTAGTGGTTTTATGGTACTTTGCTTGTGTAGTACCCAATCCATTCTAAATTATAAAAAGTTTTGGCTTTTCTATAATTATGAGTTTTACTATGTACTTAGATATATACTATGTCTAGATGTATAACAAGAGCTATGAATCTAGAAAAACTAAAATATTTCATAATTTGGAAAGCAAGCTATGTGTAGGGGGGTCGTGGCCTAGCGCTTTCGGGATTACTACTTGCTTGCGGCGTCTCTTACCCTCATAAAGTGCACGTGCATCTATAGTGGCAAAATCGGAGTTGCTTTTTATTATGTGGTTGCAACAAAGCTTGGCAAAATTTATATTTATGCTGCATTGGAAGCCGATGTTTGTTGTGAGTAGGCGGCAGCATGTTAGTTGCGTTTACTCATGTTCGTTTTAGAAGTCGGTGTTGCTTATCGTTGTTCTGAACTTGTGATAAGCTCTACAATGATGGCAGGGTGAGTCGTTTCTTTAATAAGCTATGCAATTGTAAGGTTTTTAGACTTGATTTTCATCATAAAAGGTCAATTCTTTTCTTTTGTACCTATAATTAATAGTAGGAACTCATTGCTTTCCGAAGGTTGATTCAAAAATAACAAGCAAAATTGACTATCCAACTGGCATTATATTTGTTGAATTTAATTGGAGTTTTATTGGCCTAATTAGCTTGATCAGGTCATACAAAATCTTTTAATGCTAGAATTTATGCCTTTTAATCCCACCTGAGAATTTGAAAGAACAAAAACACATATATATGTCGAGTTTTTGCTGAGCGTTGATATCCTATATATTTGTCCTATATAAATAGAGGCTATTAGCAATAATTGATTGCTATAAAGTTGAATCCACATCAAGCCAAATTTTGTGGTCATCGGATACTCGAAGAATTCTGACCATCCAATCCACTGATCTTACATGGTCCCTGTCTACCGGGTCTCACTGTGTCTAGCTAGCGCCGGGCAAAATCCATCCCAGTGCTACATAGCACTAGGACAGCTTTCTTTGAACGAAGCAATGGGCTCCCTCTCTCCCTAGACATTGAGGGCCTGTTTGTTTGGGCTTGCTGGAAGCTTTTGGACCTAGCTAATACATTAACAACGTGTTTGGTTCAACTGACCGATCTATGCGGCATTTGTTCATTCCACACCAAGTCCATTGGCAATTTGGCACTGTAAAGAACTGATGGATGATGGACCAGTTGAATGTGTGACTCAAACCAAATGCCAGCGCTAGGTTCAGATGTTGGATCGGATCCTTCTGTATCAGTTCATTCTGCAAACCAAATAGACTGTAGATGCATATACCCCTGGGCATCGTGATAAATGGAAAGGTACTTGATGTCCTCTCTGATGAAAAATACTGCCTTGTCATATACAAAAACTGTATGCAACACTATTTAGATCGCATACATTCACCCTTCAGCGCTTTGCTTTCAGTTACTGTCAGCACCATTGCTAGTCACAATGCTGATCTTTTCTACAGAAAAAGAAGACCTCAAGCGCCACTGATTAAGTGTTGAAAATGCCAAGACCGTAATCCATTAAAAAAGAGAGAAGTGAAATAGGGAAACTCCATCATGGCAAGGATCGGAATGAATCCTCCGATAATATTCTCCCGGGCTAGATATGCGGGGGCCGGGGGCTGATCACATTCTTGAAATCTCGAAGCGCTCTCTTCTCTCTTCTGCTCGATGCCTTGATGCCTGATTTGATGGTGAACCCTAGTGTTGCATATGTAACGTTGGAAAACATCACCAAGCGCTGAACCTGGACGCCTTGTTTGTCGATGGAGTTTGGGAACATTCTTCAGATCAGCTATATATTCGAGATAGTAAACCTTTATCTTCTTTGCCACTTACTTTACATACGTTGAACCTGGACTGGTTTTATTTTTCATTGATACTCCCACTATACCATATGACTAGACTAACGAGCTACAGCTGCTCCTGGCAAAATCAATGGAACTCAAAACCTTGTTAAAAAACCCCTTAATTAACCAGCCCTAAACATGTGTGACACATCGTGAGGTTTTGTTAGACCCATCGGGCACTTGCATAAGGATAATTAATTGACTAAACAGTCCGAGCAAATTGGGCATTGAAAAAGCAACACATTTTGCTAGGATGGTTCACCTTACAGCTATAAGACCTCCTAGGACACTCTTTAGAAGTGTATCGTTTGTATGGTTTAACTATTCTTCTTAATTACAATGATACACAAATCTTTTATGCATTCGAGAAAAAAAAATATATTACATTGTCGGTCCACTTAATTAGCTATCCAGCCTCTATGAATACTATCTCCACGTTGTAACTACCACAAAAATATCCATAGGAGTTTGTTAACATTGGGGATATCAACAAATATACTCTTTCTTATACATTTAATGGAAAAGGAGCATTTTAGGGTGATGATGATGACGCCGACGAAATGAAAAATGGAAAATATGTGATAAAAAAACATATGTGCCTGCTCCAACAGTAAGAGCTCACTTTAATTTGTTTGTGCTTGTAAGCTCATACGTATATTGAGGTATAAATGAATTGTCCATCTTTTTGTATATATTAGTTGAGAACTGCTCCGATGGTCCTCTTCTAGAAATTTGCACGCATCTTAAAGCACTTGGGCAATTAATTAAAAATTAATTTCATTTGGATCTGGATTAAGACTGACCCTATCCATGCCCACTCC
Organism: Chrysopogon serrulatus; assembly: GCA_015844335.1. Lineage (NCBI taxonomy): Eukaryota > Viridiplantae > Streptophyta > Magnoliopsida > Poales > Poaceae > Chrysopogon > Chrysopogon serrulatus. Next base: position 24,751 of record JADLZL010004610.1, on the reverse strand, counting down.
AAATCCAGCAGCCGCCCAACCCAGCCCGTAGTTATTTCTCCTTCCGTCTCGCAGTCGCACGCACGCAAGCACAGATCTCCCTCTCGATTCATTGACTGGTCAGCTTCTCAGCCTCCTCCTCCGTTCGAACCTCGAGCGGTCCCCCGCCAAAGCTCATATGGTTGTAACTCAATAAGCATGCCTTGTCGAAAACAAACCCGGGGTCTGAACAAGCGTGGGGAAACCAAAATAAGAAACAAAACAGCAAGTTAATTGCATACATAGAAGATTAGAATGCCAGGAGCCCAGGAGTCGTTTGCACTGATGCAAGAAAGTAATCAGCCGAGCAAATCCACAAGCTGATCCTTGCAACAAATGCACGAAGAAGAGGCGCTGGTATAAGAACCCTGACCTCATCTTGCACTGATCCTGCGGTCAAATAGACGGACGACGTCGGTTCCCTTTGGACACGCGGCGTAGGAAATTATCCTGCGACACGAGATGTGGAAGCAGCGATTCACCTCTAGGAAAAAGGACCACAGCCCAAAGCCAACCCCAACGCAGCATCGAAGGAGAGAAACCGAAGTGCGTAGGAGCCCAAGGGAAACGGGACTCACAGCGCAAGCTCCCGGGCGGCGCGGGGGCTGCAGAAGCGGCCGGAGTGGTTGACCTTGGCGTGCGCGGGGGCGGACGTGGGCGGGGAGAAGGTGCGGACGGATGGTGCCGCTTCCATTTCGCCCGGCGCGTGCCCGCCGGGGAGAAGAGCAGAGGAGCGGAGGTGGGCAGCGAGGTAGCGGATGAGCTCGAAATGGAGCTTGAAATGTCCGGGACCAACGAGAAGCTAACCAGTTTCTGGAACAGAGGGACGGCGGGCTCGGCGCTACACGTGGGATACGCCGTCCTCTGGACTGGATGGCGGCCAGGACGGCGAGCGAGGAGGCGGCGACGGACACCTACATTACATCCCATCCGTGGGTCGGCAGCTGCTGCTCCTGTGCGCTTGTCCCCGGCTAGCCTGGATGTGGCGCCGCCGCCATCCACTGTCCATCTGCAGGATGGCTAGCGCCGCCGCCGTCCGCCGTCCATCTGCAGCCTCTCCGGTTCTTGTTCGTACGAGAAATGGATCAAGAGGGGGATCTATGCGTGCGTGCGTGCGACCACGAGACGGAAGGAGAAATAACTACGGGCTGGGTTGGGCGGCTGGTGGATTTGGAGTGGGCACGGATAGGATCAGCCTTAATCCAGATCCAAACGAAATTAATTTTTAATTAATTATTCAAGTGCTTTAAGATGCGTGCAAATCTTTAGAAGAGGACCACCGGAGCAGTTCTCATACTAGTTTATTAAGCTTTTAGATTAAACTAATTGATCCATACATCTTAAAATGATATTAGGACCCAAGGGCCGCTCAAGCCCAAATCCTGACTACCGCAATTTAAATAGAAGAATTGGTGTCCAGTACTCCAGTAACGTTCAATTTCTAAGGCCTGAGGGCGAGCCTTCAGGCGATGGGAAACTCAATCAATTGAAAAAAGGTACAAAAATGGAATTATAGAACTCGAGAAAGACACATACTACATTGAAATAATACATCAATTCTTGGATCTCCCAAATTTTCTTTTATTTTAGAAAAAAATTCAACCATGAAGATGATGATCTATCTATTGTGTGCATTTGGACATGCAAGGACTGTGCGTGGTTACAACAGGAGCAACGTTCCCTCAATGAGCTATTGAAAACTTTCTAGGATTCGATCAAGCTCTCACAGCACTATCACACGTGCCCACCAGAGATTCCCTATTAGACCTCCCTTTCGGAATTAATCCTGCAGCAATCACGGCCAGGTGCATCCATTCAAACTAGCTCCTCGCAGAACGAATGCATGCAACATGCATGTGTGCCTTCAGGCGTGTACGCGTACGAGGAAGAAGAATAATGGAAAGCATGCAGAGATCAAAAGCCAGCTATTCATCTTATAAATACCCGGCACCACCTATGTGTGTTCATCGTCCAAGATAGGTGAAGTTCAATGTGTGTTTTAGGGATTGGAGTTGCTTGGTTGGTTGTCCCCTGGAGTTCCCTGCAAACACTTCACAAGCTAGACCATAGTTATGCCCTTGCACAATGTGGTATCTGATTTCCTAGCTAGCTAGTGAAGTGTTTGGGGGAACTCTAGGTGTTACCCAACAATATTTCACATGTGTGTGGAACGGTAAAATATATTGGTAATCAGGAGGGTCACGCTTAGTGTTACCAAGAGTTCCCTTCAAGCACTTCACATGGAGCTTTGCATTGGAGGATGTAGTCTTGAGACCAATGTGAAGTGTTTGGGGGAACTCTAGGTGTCACCTAGCAATATTTCACAAGTGTGTGGATCGGTAAAAAGTCTTGATAAGGAGGATTACGCTTGGTGTTACCAGGGGTTCCCTTCAAGCACTTCACATGAAGCTTCACATTGGCGGATGTAGTCTTCAGACCAATGTGAAGTGTTTGGAGGAACTCCTGATGCCAACAAGCAGTTTTGCCCAAATAGTTGGTTTTGGAGTTGTAGCCGGTTGCTTCCCGGAGTTCTTTCCAAACACTTCATCAGCTAGGCCATGCACCATGTGGACCTACTTTAGCCTAGTGAAATATTTGGGTGAACTCTAGGTGGCACTCCGACAATGTGCACACCAAGTCAATGAAGGTAGAGGTCAGTGGAGTCACACTTGGTGTCTTCAGGAGTTCCCTTCAAGCACTTCACATGGAGCATTCTTTGTCTTGGAGAAAGCTTAATTTGATGCATTGTGAAGTGTTTGGGGGAACTCTTGGTGTCAACAAGTATATTATGAATGTGATACGACCTTCTCATGATGCACTTTTCTTTGTGGGCCACGCAGGAACACATGGTTAGTTAACTTGTCTGTTGTCACCAATTCAATATGTGTTCCTTTCTTGCACTTTACACACAGTACTTTACTCAATTGTTTCTCATGCTATATTGTTTTTCAAACAAATCAAGCAGGGGAGCAGCCATTAATAAAGAAGAAGGACTAGACTAGACAACAACGGTCTTAATAGGGACACAATAGAAAACAACACTAGTAGCAATAGCCATAACGACTAACTAATACTAATCTACTAATAACAACTTTCACTCAACATGATCAAGCCAAACAACTGCAACAAAGACAAAACCCTAAAGAAAGGACAAAAGAAACCATGCCCATCATGCCTCATAAGGCATGACGCTAATTTTAAACCCATTGGCGGCTTGATGACAACACATTCTTTACGCATTATGCATAGTCTTGCATTGCGTCCTCATGAGCTTCCCATCATTCGCAATAGTAATTATATTGTGCAAGAGGTCGCTCTTATGAAGCAGTGATCTTTACATTGATGTCTTGTTGTGTTGCGGTCAATGCAGAAGTGGGATGCATAGGAAAAGGGCTAAGAGATCTTTGCCCCCATCCCCCTGTTTTCCCCACAAAAGATCCTAGGACATGTTTCCCTACCATTTTTTGTACCTCAGGATTTTCACTCTAGGAAAACTGGTGGATTCATGTAGTGCTAGATGGGGTGGTTAGAAGAGAAGTTGCCTCTATCATCGAATATGTATCAACTAGGACTCTTCTATGTTGACCTTGGTCGTCAAATGGGTAGGGCAATCTTCAGTGGTTACAAGAAATATGGGTTTCTTAATTGTCACATGTGTATCAACTTGCTAATCATTAGTAGCGTTCTCTAACAAAACAATATCCTCAATAGAGCTAGTATTTTAAATCTATGTTTTATCAAATCGATAGTGGAGACCACTAAGGTCATCTCAATGCTTGTTCTGTCTTTTGGTGAATCTCTGTGCCAATCATCTTATGGCCATCTAGTTTGGATCATCTATTTTGTATAGAGGCGCTACCAAATATGTTGTACACTGCTAAGTATTCGACGACACATGGTGGCAAAGAAAAATTAAATAAGATCAACAAGACTGCACAAACTCTATCACGTGATGGGTCACGCGCAACCCTCGCCGAGATAAAGAAGAAAAGGGTTAGGGGACCACTCACGGGTGACTGTGGAAGAGGCTTTGAGGACGTTTTGGCATGACGGTAGAGTTAGGGGATCCACTCACTGGCGTCTATAGAAGAGGCTTTAGGGGCGTTGTGACACAATAGTGGTGGTGGACGAGATGGCAGCAGGGCGTGGCACAGTGGAGATGGTGATTTTTTTTTGAATTTCAACGGGGGGGAGGCGTTCCCCACCTGATTCTTTGTATTAAAGGCCCCTAACGGCTCATAAAAAGTTTACAGGAAGACCCTGCATTGCATTGCAACTGGGAGCTGCAAGCTGCAAGTCTGAGATTACACGAGGGAGAAGAAAAGATGGTGATTAGGGTGGGGAAGTGACTGGGCAGTCGCAATGCTAGTGATTAGAGGAGGGCAGGTAGAGGGGTGTCAGTCGAGTGAGGAAGGAAGTGGGACGGGGCAGCGAGAGCCACCAGCTACGGTGGAAGCTAGGGACGGGGGCGAGGACGAGGATAAGGACAAGGACAAAGACAACGCTAGTGAGGTCATGCGCTCCTCAAACACGCGATAAGTCAAGCGTTAAGTTCGTCCCAAAACTGTTTGGGGAACTGTAGCAAATCCGGCAAAACTGTGAACAAAGCCTCCCTGATCTTTGTTCAGCAAAGCGAACCAAAAAGAAGATATTCCAAGCATATTTGACGGCAAGCACAAACAAAATCAGACGTACATCCAGATGCAACTCAACACTAAACGATTGCACACTGGATAGCGCGGTCAGATCTTGTCTGACTTATCATTGCAGCAGTGAACTCTCTACATCACATTCAGTTTCAGACGGCGCTGTCAGATCGGCAAACATGTTGTCCTCCCTATTCTTGGCCCACAGCACCACGTACAGTCCAACAAACATGAGCACAATCCCAACAAAGCTGCAGCAAGGAAACAATATGAACATCATTAGGTGTAAATAAGGGTGCTGGTTAATTGGACTCCGCTCAAAATTCAGAGGACGAGGAGGAGGATGCAGCAGCAATGCATTCCATCCCAGTAATTAGCGTGCATTACCATCCCAAGCCGATCCATTGCCCGAAGAAGATGAAGGAGATGAACGCCGAGAAGACCGTCTGAAATGGGTTGAACATGGACACGAGTACAGGCCCCTTGCGCCCAATGCTGGATACCTGGAATGCCGTGCACAGGCCGATCACCACGCCTCCCTACAGTAGCAGAAGCAGTCGTTTCGCTTTCTTCAGTCTTTCCATTGCAGTTCTCCATGAACAAAAAGTATGAATTCAGCACATAAAGACAGATGTGTACCACAAGTACAATTTCGCCAATGATCCTGGGGAGGTTGTCAGCGGTCCCTGCAGTGAGCTTCCCCTCCATCAAGACCTGGACGATAGCACTGAAGATCGACCCCATCATGGCGGTGATGGAACAGAGAGACAACGGTTCAGGGAATCTCTTCAGAGCTGCAGCCTAGACCAGCACCGCATTCAGCTAGACATATAATTCGGACAGACGCATAGAATCTCTACAGAACAGTGACTATTGCTTAGTAAAAGCCTAAAAGGTGATCAAGTTCAGATATAAGCACCTGCACGACAGTGTTGCAGGCGAAGATTATGACTCCAGTCAGAAGACAGAAACATCCAAGTATCCAGTCTTGCCTGGCTTTGCCATTAGAGAGCTCTTCATCATCGCCGGGAACGGACTTTGGGGATATGCTGGGGGTGGGGTTCTTCAGGAAGCTGACGCACATTGCACCGCTGAGGCACACCAGAGTGCCCAAGATCTTTGCTCTGGTGTACTTGCACTTCCAGTCGAACCTCTCAAACCTAAAAACACATCAACAGTTAGGACTTGGGACTGCACATATATGCATGTTTAATTTTGTGGACTGACGGTCATATTTCAGTAGAAGTTTTTTTTTTTTTTTTGACAAGATATTTCAGTAGAAGTTCAGTCGGTACAACACAACATGTACCTCAGGCAGGCTGCGATGACGAAGATGAAGCCAGGGCAAAGATTAGGCATGGCGGAGGCGATCGCCGGCGAGGTGCGCTCGACACCGAGCATCATGATGACTTGGTATATTGACACCCTACACAATATATTTACAGCAAATAAAAGCCACTACTGCTGCAGTACTGCAGGCGTTCATTTGAGTTTCTCTCTTTCAAGGACTAAAGATAAGTTTTGGATGTCTCTTCCAGTTATGATGATGATATATTATTCAACAAGCTAAAGATATCCTAACAACTAGATAATTAATAACATTTATATTTTCGGGAAATCAATCTAGGCATGCATAAAAAAACAAATTAGAAATTGGAAGATAAAAGAATATAATTGGGAGAAAATTGGTCGGTCCCTCACCCTCCTAGTGAAATGATGATGAGCTGAAGAACCAACATGGGGCTCCACACTTTGGGCCATTTCTTCCTGAAGTCAAGGATGCAAGGGACTAAATAAATTAGCTAAATCTTTCGTGCATTGTCACAAGAAATCGTTTTGATTAAAAAAAAAACTAAGAACCGAGATGGACCAAGAAATCGTTTTGATTAAAAAAAAAAAAAACTAAGAACCGAGATGGACCAAACGTTTGGAATGAAAGAAGTTTTTTCACTGTTTCTGTATTTTTTCCTGTCAAAATAAACTAATCTCTATGAACTTTCTTTACCACTACCGTAAAATTCCTGCATTTCAGATCAAACAGATCCTAGAGCGAGACACACGCAGCACGTACGCAAACGTACCTCTCGAGGGCGAGGGCGAAGGGGAGGACGACGACGGAGGAGGCGGCGCAGGCGACGACGATGATGAAGAGGGAAGGGACGCCGGCGGCGAGCAGGGCGCTGAGGAACATCATGTAGAGGCCGTAGATGCACTGCACGGCGAAGAGGCCGCATATGGTGAGCACGTCGGAGCACGACATGGACATCGACGACGACACGCCGCCGCAGCACAACATTATCCTTCCTTCTACTTCTTGATCGTCGATGCGTGATACTTAGGACTATAGTACGCATACAACTCTGATCAGCTTCATCAGCACGTTTATTTGTCAGTGAGTGTACTGGACTGCTTGTACAAGTATATAAGAGCAGGCACGTCACGATGAGCGTCGCGCGAGCAGGATAAAGAAACGTCAGCAGCAGAGGGCGGACGGACGAAAACTTTGGATTTGGATGTCAGAATCTCCTGGGAAATGGTGCTGCCTGCTCTGCTGGGTCGTCCGCGTGATTGGTGGCGGGCGGCGGAGTCGGCGACCTCAGGTGCTCCGACACATGTGCATGTGTGCATGCGAGAAGCGCCGACGTGGCACCAAACGTGGCGCCGTGAGGGTGGCCCACCGGACCATGGTTCCATTCTGGTCGAGTCACCAAAAAAAAAAAAAAAAAAAAAAAGGTTCCATTCTGGTCACTCCTTTGTCCTGGGACTGGGAGCGGCATGCAGGGCAGTCGTTTCTGGAAAACCTATCCATTGCTCCCTGGTCCTGTCATCTGAATCGGCCGGACCACAAAAAGTCAAAAACCCCATGAGATTCGGTGGCCAGTGAGTGAACACGGCGGCCTCTTCTTCAGATTTCACCGTTTCACCGGAATGAGCTTGTTTATTTTGTGGTCACGCAAGGTGGCAGACCCCCTGCATGTAATCCACATCAATTTTAGACTGAGGAGTAACAACAAGAAGCAAATCTTCTATATTTATGTATATTTCGGTTATCATCGTTGTTTCAATCAACAGGCATTGGATGTAGCTACTATATTAGTCCCATGCAACATTCCAGCGGTCAATACAAGCAGAGTAACAGGCAGCACGGCAGTGTCAGATGTAATCGCCCTGTACAATCTTTCTCGCGATGTACTTCCCCAAGAAATCGAAGCCGTGGGAGTAGAGAGCTTCGATGTCTGCACGCTTGCCCCTCTCCACCATCAGTGACAGCTCAGCTCTGTGACTCTCCTACAGCCGAAAGAATACCATAAATCATATGCAGACATATAGGCGCCTTAAGCTACGTTTTATGGTGTCACAAGGATCCCGGCAGTCCCCATGCTGCTGTACTGGGAACAATACTAATTATTTAAATGATGTCAGTTCGTCCTTAATGTATAACATGTTGTAGTACTGGCCATGGACGTATTATTAGTTCCATATTCAGACTGGTCAGGTACAAACACTGGATTCCAGGAAATCAAGCTTTTCTTTCATCAAGCCTGATGAAATTGAGGTCGCAGGTAATTCCTACATGCTAAATGTCCAACACTGATAACATTTTGCAATGCGAATTATGCTTGAAATAGTTTCATATAAAATCTGCACTAGCAGCATTTATGGGCCATTACATTGTAATCTTTTCCGGTAACCTCTACACAAGATTCTAGCAGGTAGTTCTCATACTGCAGGTACATGGTCCCAAAGATAAATGTTAAAACATATACACTAACTTTTTACTGCATGCCCCAAGTTATCGTCCCGCAGCTTCTGACATAACAGCGTTATTGAAATGTTGAGAAGCCAAATACACACCTGTAGGAACTTTGATGATAGCAAGCTTTTGGCAATCTGCAAATCACGTGGCTTCAGCTCTTGAAACGCACTCTCGGGGATAAGCTGCAGATCATCTCCTCTGATCCCAAGCCATTTCACGTTGCAAGCTGAAAATGGAGAACAAGATTCACATGGTTCGGCAACATGCACAGAATAAGTGTTTGATGAACACTCAAATAAAGTACCATATCTGTATGACTCCAGACCCATTGATATGCTTCCATATTTGTAAGTGCACATTATAGCAAGCCCTGCTGGGTTCCTGAAGAAACAAATCAATGCTAAATGGTTAAAAAGGATATCAGTCAGTTATACTATATAGTGATGAGCACAGGAAAGGGCTTAACCAATCCACTAATGCAAAAATCGGCATATTTGGAAATGTCTGGCTCAGTCGATGCAGGATAAACCTGTATTGTAACAGCAAAGGTAAAGGAGATAAATACATCAGATAGCCAAATATTGTCAACATTATCATAAAGAATTTGGATGCAAACTTGCTCCATTACATAAGCAAGTAAAACCTACATAAGAAAAACAAAAGGCTTGAAATGGACGTACACAACCTTGTCGCAATATCAGGATATCCTTTGGCAGTGATGAGGATACAAGGGAGCTGATTATACAAGCGGTCTTCAGAAAGCCTCTGAAATATGGCATCCTATTTCAAACAAGTGACCTATAAGCTAGAAGGATATACTATAGAGACAAACCATTACTAGATTATGGCATTAAGACTGGTACCTTCTCCACCACAATGATGTACCGAGCATCCGAGGACAAATTTAGTTTGCTCAACAGGTTCAGGTCCCCTGTAATTGCATGCCCTGAAGCTCCAAGAATGGAGCAGTCAATTTGTTCTTCATCTGGTTCCTAAGGTAGTTTAAACATGCAGTTTAGGTGCTTTGTGAAAAGATAAACAAGAGTTTATCACACATTTCCTCAACAGATAATTCCAATAGTCAAGACATGTTTTGACAAATCAAGGAGCACACATGCAACACAAGGCGCCCAGTCAGTGCCCCTCTGCTTGACGCCATGACTCCTAGGCTCTGCCTTGTACACCGGAGCAAGGAAACAACATCTGCACATCAAGACAGGACCAAATCTTTTTACAAAAAAAAAAAACTGCACATTAGTCAAACACAAGAATCAAATGGGTTGGGGGAGTTTTCATCCACCTTGAATGGCTTGGTTGACATGACGCTGACAGCTGAAGTACTTGGGTGAGTCCGACAGGAGCTTGTAGAACAACTCGCGTTGGTGGACCAGCTTCCCCTCCCCCAAGATCTTGTAGCACATCTCCATGACCTTCCATACTATCCAACAATAAACGGCTATTTTAGCAGCCAAACAAATGGATGAGGACAATTTTGTTCCCGGGGCACTGAAGGAGCAAATGGCAACCTCTTACAAATGCTGTTGGATTGTGCATCAGAGACCTCTTGCAGAAGGCGTATGAGAGATAAACCGACGAGACGTCGCTCAGCAACCCGCTGCGCAGGCTGCAGTTGGCAGAGCTCCGGCTAATCTGCCATGGGAAAAGCAATTCATTCAGAATGTTTTGCACTCGCACTGTTACTGCACTGGATTGGTCAGTGCTAAACGAACTATTCGCAATGCATCATCTGAACTGGAATCGCACAGCTCGCAATAATTGATGACGAATGGTGACAAATTTAGGGACCAAAATCCTGTGTTATGCACATCACATGGGTGGGGGTGAAGCACGCAGAACCAACCATCACCGCAGTAAGGGAGGAATGTGGGGGGTTCGGTTTGGCAACTGGTGTACCAGGGGGAGGATGGAGATGGCCGGCGAGGAGGGGGAGGCGAGCGCGGCGAGGAAGTTGAGCACGGCCACCTCGATCCTTGCCCGGACCTATCCACGGCGGAATAGGACCCCGTCAGTGACCACAACAAAAGGCGCGGATGAAGAGATGGGTGAGGCGGAGAGAGCGCTAGCCTCAGGCGGCGCGAGGATGTCGGCGGAGCAGAGGCGGCTGTCGGCGCCGAAGAGCGACGCCGCTGCCACGTTCGCCTCCGCCATCGGTGGAGACTGGAGACGCTTCCGTTCGCGGCGGAGGCTACAGACGCCAAGTCGTGTGCTCCCAGCACTCGGAAATGGGCCGGGCCGGTCTGGGCTGCGCTGGGCTGAGTTGGGGAAATGAGAGTCCAGTACGTATCGGCCGGAAGTAGTATGGGCCCCCAACACCTCGACGTGGAAAGGAAAGGGGCCCGAGGCCGAACGGAAACACGTCTCCCCCTCGTGGGCCAGATCCCCTGGCCACACCCAGCAGAGGGCTAGTTGATCTCGCACGGTCTGTAGGCTAGTGACTGCCAACGTATAGTTGGATGCATCCAGGGCGAGGGGACGGATGAGCAGGCATGGTGCCATTGTCCTAGAAATAATAATGTCTACAATGGAGAACTTTGCAAAGATTGATCTCGTCGTCGAAGGGTGGAGTTCAAATATTGTTGCTTATCTCCTAGCGTAAAATTAGTCTCCTGATGGCATTTGTAACTATGTTTCATTGAATGAATGAAGACAGTGCTCCACTGAAAAAAAATGTGGAACACCCATTCCTTCCCTCAAGGTTGAGAGCGGTGATCTTGCACATTTAGATCTGGGAATGCCATTTTCCTTTCCACTTGAGCTGCTTGTGTGGTGAATCAGTTCTTTTTTTCACGCCGGTCGCGCCATGGCACATATTTCATTGCAGTCTTGTTTGGTTGTAACCCCAAACCTAGGAGGTTAAAGGGGATTGAGTTGGATAAGGTGGGGTGAGATGGTGCTATCTTCTGCTGGTTATAGAGATGAAACAATTTGTTTGGTGTTTGCTTCAATGAGACAAGAATATCCCTATTTTCTATTTGGTTTTGGAACAATAAATGTGGGATCAGCCACCTGACACACATGTGGTGAAGCTTGCTTGCCTGCACCTCCGCTCGAGCAAATGAATGCTTGTCCCAAGAGGGAGAAGAGTCACGACATCTATATATGAAGCATATTCTATGGTGGATGTCCATGGCGACTCTGCCTATCCCAGAACCAAATGCCATCTCAAATGGATGTTCCCTTTTCTCGAACCAAACACTACCTATGAGTTCTAGCCAATTTTACGAAGAGTAGTAGTACACAGTGAATTAGAGATTAGATCTAGTGGTTTAGGACCTATCTGGCAGCTGACTCTTCCTCAAGTGTTTCTCTGGAGAAGCCGGAGCACTTTGAGGAGGTTTTTTTTTTTTTTTCTGGCTCCTCTACTATTCACCAAAAACCAAAAAAATGACTTCTTCTAAAGTGTTTGGTGGGACTCTTTTGTAGAAACTACTAACGAAGAAGCCGCAGTCGTGACAACCCGAACTCACAACTCATCATACCCATGCATATGAGTTAGAGAATAGCACATGCATGTCTCACAATTTGGTTGCAAACACTGTCAAAAGAACAATTCCATGTTGACCATTATATTCTAGCTAGAAGAAAAGATTACTCTTAATTGCATGATCAGACACATGAGCAAATTATAGCTCCCTTGCTGCAAATAAAAGGCAGCAATTAGAACTATAGCTACTACTAGCTACAGGGACGACACAGATAGACGCTGAGGCTGAGGTGCGTATAAGCAAGACCAAGGGCACCGCGCGCGCGAACGCAAAGACATGGATCGTCCTAGCTCGTCCCTGCATCTCTATCGATCGATCGACCTGTCGTGAGCAGGCAGCTAGGCCAGCCACAGAAGCTAGCCAGGCCTCTCTCCTCCCCAGGAAGGACGAAGGCTGAGGCTGAGGCGGAGCAACAGCAACAGGAACCAACTTCCTTCCCTTTGGGCGTCGTCACGGGAGTTCGATTTCCGGCGGGGCAAAAGCAGCTCCCGCCTTTTCCACTTTCCCCAACGCTCCGCCTTATCTCCTCCCTCGCCTGGCCTCCGCGCAACCAACCACGCGCGCGCGCGCTACCCACAGCCAGCCACCTTCTGCTTCTTCCTCTATCTCTCTAGCTATCTCTCAGCTAGAGCTCTCCAGGCATCAGCAGAGAGCTTGCGCGGCTTTGCTTGCATGCACGCGCATCGTCGTCGTCCGGCAAATTCGTCTTGTGTTTCTTGTCGGAGCTAGCTAGGAGGTAGAAGCTTCGATCGGCCGGCCAGCGGGGATCGGAGCGCGGCCGGAGGTGGTCCGTGTCCGTGTAGAGACATATATATACATGCGCATGGAGGGGAGCGGAGGAGGCGGCGGCGCCGGCGTGGGAGGGTGCCTGGGTCTGGGCCACGGCGGGGAGGCGCAGATCAAGGGCACGCACACGCACGGCGGCCGCTACGTCCAGTACAACGTGTACGGCAACCTCTTCGAGGTCTCCGCCAAGTACGTCCCGCCCATCCGCCCCGTCGGCCGCGGCGCCTGCGGCATCATCTGGTGCGTCTACATGTGTACCTTCCTCCGATCCCCTCGCCTTCTCTCCTCCGGCAACATTTTTTTTCTTTTTTGTCGGAAACTTTGCATGGAAACCTGTTCTTGCCTTCTTGGTCAAGGCTTTGCAATGGGCCCCACCACCATCCGGGACCCGTGTGGCAGCATCATCTCCTATGCAAGACGCAAAGGCCGGGCTTGAGAAGGATAAAATTCCCAAGAAACCAAAATCCTTCTCTATACCTCCCCCCCTTCCCCCTCCCTCCAACATACCCTTCAATCCCTATGATTTGGGGATAAAACGAGTGAGGCCTAAAAATAAGTCTAGGTCTTGTGGTGTACATGTGTGGCCTAGAAGAACAAGTCTTTAGATTTTTTTTTAACCTTTATTGGGTATCCCTTCTTTACTAAATGCTAACAAAAGGAAATTAAATAATCTCCTCACATGACAAAATATCTATCCTTTTCTTATTATTTTATTTGTGAAATTCAGTGATCATAAAAACTAAAAAGGGTGTACATGTAGTTGTAGTAGAGTGCATGAATTCATTTTGCAATAATTCGTCTTAAGTTTCTAGTAGTGATGACTGACCCCGTTCTGATGATTATTTCTTTCATTGCCTCAGTCCTCCATTGATTTTCCATGCAGACGCCAATATACATAAGATAAACTTTATGTATATATATGCTTATGTTGGAGTTGGACTGTTAATGGACAATGGTTACTTGTGTGTGTGTGTGTGTGTGCATGTATTCCTTTTTTGCTTGCAGTGCTGCTGTCAATGCGCAGACTCGCGAGGAGGTGGCCATCAAGAAGATCGGCAACGCGTTCGACAACCAGATCGACGCAAAGCGCACTCTCCGAGAGATTAAGTTGCTTAGGCACATGAAGCATGAAAATGTGAGTCATCCTTAATTTCTCTACCTTGCATTGTGATGAGCTGCATGGGTGACGATCTCTGTGGTCGTGTCATCTTCCCCTCTCGTCAGATAAAAGATACTACTCCATATATACTAATGATTTTTGTCATTTATTTTATGTATTTAACTAAATATATGGCTAACTCTGTAGCTCATTAGCTCATTGCAAAGGTAAGCCGTCCAGATCGAGAAGATCTGCCAAATTTCTGGTGATTCTCTGTCGATACAAAACCATTCTCCTTAATTTGTCAAAGCAGTAATATATCGAATAATTATCCTTTTCAATTATTTTTTTGAGGCATCATCCTTTTCAATTATTGCGAATGTTAGCTACATAATAACTACCTTTGTAGACGGCATCCCTCTCTTTTCCTATGGATATTCAATTTGATGTTCTTCACGTGTCTCTCGATATCCCACTCGCAGCCAATCTGACGACATCCCTTTTTCTGCAGGTTATTTCAGTAAAGGACATCATACGCCCACCCAGGAGGGAGAACTTCAACGATGTTTACATTGTTTACGAGTTGATGGACACTGATCTTCACCATCTTCTACGATCAAACCAGCCACTAACTGATGATCATTGTCAGGTAAAATTTTGTGTCGTCGTCTGTTTTCTGTTTCCATTTTTTACATCAGAATATGACATCCTGTATGTAAAGCTGAATCTGGTTACCTGACTGTTAATCTTCCCTGATGCAGTATTTCGTCTACCAGCTGCTCCGAGGACTCAAGTATGTACACTCGGCAAACGTCTTGCACAGAGACCTCAGGCCGAGCAATCTGCTGCTGAATGCCAAATGTGACCTCAAGATTGGGGACTTTGGGCTGGCAAGGACCACAACTGAAACTGACTTCATGATGGAGTACGTCGTTACACGATGGTACAGAGCGCCTGAACTCCTGCTCAACTGTTCAGAGTACACTCAGGCCATTGATATGTGGTCGGTGGGCTGCATCTTCGGTGAAATGGTCACAAGAGAGCCTTTGTTTCCTGGGAAGGATTATGTTCATCAGCTTTTGCTAATAACTGAGGTATATTTGCCAGTTCACAGTCCAAGATTTTTTTTCATTCTCCTCACTCTTCAGGCAATCTCCTGATCCATTTAACCGAAGGACAACCTAATTTCAGATTAATAATGTCTAGACAGGTGAAAATTAAAAAAAAGGTCTTATAGATTGGTTTAAGTGAACTTGGAATTTACTCATTTGGCATGTTTTAATTAAGAGCTAACATTTGGTCAAAACATGAAGCATATAGTTATCTTGGTTCTCAAGCTAACACCTGAATGGTAATATCTCATATCTCACAAGTCTTCTTTGTTCTTTACTTATATATAACCTCTTCCTCTTCATTCTTTATGATTTAAAAGCTGGTAGGCTCACCTGATGACACCAGTCTTGGGTTCCTCCGAAGCGATCACGCCCGCAGATACGTGAGGTCCCTTCCTCAACACCCCAAGCAACAATTCCGTGTGCGGTTCCCCACTATGTCTAGCGGTGCCATGGATTTGCTTGAGAGGATGCTCGTGTTTGATCCGAGCAAGAGGATTACTGGTAATCTTGCAGCCCTGCATGAACTTGCTGCATTGATATTGACATCATATAAATGTGTGACATGCCTGTCTGCCCCTCGTCCAGTCAGGAAACAATGAATCACCCATCGTCTCAAATTCTGAACTTTCAGTCTCATATGAACTATATATGATTGACCCTGAAATGAATTGTTGAAACTGAAGATTATATGTTCATGCAACTATCATTCTTGCATTCTAAGGGCGAAAGGGGCGATCTCTTGAAATATACTAACCTTTGTTGTTTTTTTTTTTTTTGTGGAATTGTAGTTGATGAGGCTCTATGCCACCCATATCTGGCATCCCTTCATGAGATAAACGACGAACCTGTCTGCCCAGCGCCTTTCAGCTTCGACTTCGAGCAGCCATCGCTCACCGAAGAAGATATCAAGGAGCTCATCTGGAGGGAGTCTCTCAAGTTCAACCCTGACCCAATCCACTAAACAGTTCCCTGTGTACACGGACAAACCAGGATGGCATGTCTATGAACTCCATGGGGACGGAAGGCATGGAGTAACTGCAGCAAGATGAAGTGCAAGTGATCACCCCTCATCATCATCATCATCATCTCGTGGCTTGTCAATGACAATACCCTAACGTCAAAAACATTGGACATTTGTGAAACAAGCTTGATCAATAATTTGTAGTGGAGAAAGCTGGCAGCTTATCTGCATCTTGTTA
Source organism: Chrysopogon serrulatus (assembly GCA_015844335.1). Taxonomy (NCBI): domain Eukaryota; kingdom Viridiplantae; phylum Streptophyta; class Magnoliopsida; order Poales; family Poaceae; genus Chrysopogon; species Chrysopogon serrulatus. Next base: position 8,625 of record JADLZL010004610.1, on the reverse strand, counting down.
GGTTGTTGTATCTATGTTCCTTCGGTTGTATGCTTAAGAAATGTTGGTAGGAGCTTGTCACTGACCATGGTACTGCAGTGTCCACACACTACAGACAGCAGCTCACTAAGTCACCTTCCAGCTGTTCCTGTTATTATGTTCCTAAAATCTTGATGAACATATAACCACATGATATATATTGTGTGACTAGTCACCGGACGCAAATTCGTTCCAGCAATTGGCACCGTTTTCCCTGTGTTAACACAAATATTCCTCATACAACATCACGTTCTTCAAACCAGGTTCATGATACAAGATTACACACCAAAGCTTTCGAATAGCATCAACATATAGGCAGAAATAGCAACGCATTTGTTTTAAGGGCACATGGAATCAAGCTTTAATAGACACATGAAAAGAAACAGAAAAGATAATCACTGGACCAGAAATAGATGGGACAAGCAAACACAGTACTGGAGATATGATGCGGACTCTTTTCCCAGCTGGATGAACGCACATGATTATGTCTGATGATCCAATCAGGAACAGGAAAAAGGAAAAGAGAAAAGAGAGGGATAAATGGCCCAGCTTCTGGACAGACAATCATGATGTATTCTCTAAAATGAAGGTGCACTCTCGTTTGTAGTTTGGCAAACCCACATACAATACAAAAAAAAAGTAGTATTTGCATCTTTTCATTGTTCAACACCATGAAACTTCTGTACATATCGCTTTACAGGGGTCCTGTCACAGATAGAAACTAAGAAATAAAATAGGTGACAACCTCCATCAAATAACAGAAAGGTCAATAAGCACTAGCGAGACAGTTGCAATGAAAAAAAAAATCATATATTTCAGATACTAGATCCAAATGCAATATAGATAAGCCAGGACTAAAAAGAATGGAAATTGCAGTTATGTTGTTGGCAGCCTGCCAACTTTGGCTATGCCATAACTATCAGCAGATAAATTAAACTGCTTAATAAGTTACTTATGACCTTCTAAACAGTAAGTAAAAAACATGAATGTTTACAAAAATATCAGATGACTCTAAAAAATCTAAAGAGAACAGTACTTTAAGAATATAAAATTGTAATATTCTATAAACCATAAGAAATTAAAGAACTACACAGGATGCAACATGTATCACAAAAGACGGCATCATGCAGAGATTGCAAGAATACTTGTAGTGAACAACTGGTAGCAGTCTCTTAAAGAGCATATGGACGTCCTAATAAGTAAAACAAAACAAGAAATTTGTGACATACCTCTGTTCACCTTACAGCTAGAGCTACATTATTATTCCTTGCAACAGTCCATGAGTTAAGATGTAAACAACACCAATCAGACATGAAGCCCCAAATGATTGCTGATGGCAATTAGTGTACAAGATGTCAGACATACCACAATGCAATGCTGTCATTTGAGGGGAACCATATCTTATAGCATCCATAAAACTCAACCAAACCTAACAGCAGATGAAAATTATCAAACATAAAAACTAGATACATTAGGAAATGGATTATGGATAAAAGAATACCTGGCTGCCAGCAGAGAAAATGGTCCTTCAGGCTACATAAGATGACAACAGTAACCTATGTAATATTGAAGTGTCAAAGCTAAGGCAAATACAGCCATACAGCAATGGAAACAAAGTATAATCTCCTGCATGTCAGCTTAAGCCTGAATATTTTGCTATACCACAGCTACTAATATTGTCAATCAAGAATTAATAATACAGACCAATATAGTCATCATATCATTGCCATTTTGTGCTGGAATAAAATTGCAACGCAGGGACAACAAAGAACTGTTTAATGATTACCCTTCTATCATCTCATATACTTCTGCATTATTTTTAGGCAAAAAGGAATGTTAATAACAAACTTCATGCTGAAAATGAATATAATTCCAGACTTTGAAAGGCGACCATGAATATAATTTCACTATCCTGGAACATGTGGACCATACCAACTGCAATTTACTCCTCACCATGTTGCTCTCGTTTTCACTGGATGTTCATGTGCATAAATATGACTTTTGATTAGCAGACCCTCAGGGCTGCCAGAAAAGAGGTGGCTAGCATAATATGGCCTGTCCATCCTAATAATATAAACAAACTGCTGTACTTGCAGTCAATTGGGGAGAAGAAAAGCAGGGGGGAATGTGCAAAATGGGGGGTCTATATATTATCAAAACAAACAATTGAGAACTGCTCCAAGACTTTAAAGACAAAACTTCTTTACAACAATGTGACACTTTCTATCATCACTACAGAGATCGAAGTCTTGAAGCCCGGTTACACTCAGCTTTGCTTCACATACTCTGCCATTAAGAAACTGGCCAAGCCCTGAGGTCCTCGCGCTCAGGCATTTTCTTTCACTGCATGACCATGCACCATAAAACCACTTATGCCTATTGCATGAAACCTTTTAAGGCTTCGCATGTACTGATCAAATTCGTTGGGTGCAAGGTAATTATGATTTATCAGTTCATCATTCAGAATATTCTTCTCCACTATATTGGTCAATATCTTCTACCCGAGAACGCTTTGGATGCTCATCAAGATCATCATCAGCATGAGATCTTCGTGGCTTTGAATTCACCTGCAAGGAAGAAAACCTTGAGTTAAAGGGTACAGGAAATGCAAAGACAACTGTTTTCATTCCTTTTCATTTCATGTGTTTAGGAGTTGTTTAGGAGTGGTGATGCACTCCATTCTCATCAGCATTGTAGGAATTTGTGGAGAGGCAAAAGTACATCTGCATAAAGTGCCCCATCTCATTCAATGCGTCTTACATTAAGAATCCATCCCTTTGTTCAGAGGTCACTATTTAACAATGAATAGCTTATTAGACAAATTTAATGAGGAATCAAGAGAGAATATTCAGTAGGTGTATGGTTGTCAGATGTTTTTTCTTAGTATTGTGCTCTCGTGCAAAAACATGACAAAAAAAAAACAAATATAAAGCATGAAATGTCCTAATATAGTGATCACAGAAAGAAGGTGATTGTAAAAGCAACAATGTTAATTAATAGCAAGAAGTCAAGCAAGCAGACCTAAGGTTTGGAGAGAAGATAGAAAGCTTACATGAATAATTAGCTAGTTTAGTTTAATTTTAGCTAAAAGAGAAATTTTATAATGAATAATAAGGAAGACTAAGCCATACATGCAAGCCAGAAGATTCTCCACGCTCCATGGTACCACCATGAGCTGTTCTGCTCACAGTAATACGGGAAGGCACTGGAAAATGCTCAATTTCATCCCCAGACCTCCCTTCCTTTGCTTTCTTCTTCTGCAAAACTAGCTTAGTAGGCAGAGGCTGAAAAAAAGAGAGAATGGCATAGGTTACACTAATGTGAAATGAATCATTCTCAGAAACCAAATGTAATACAGAATACACAAAACTAATTACCAAATATTTTGCACCCTCCTCCTTATCAAATGTGACAAGGTATGTTGTAGGATCATCTTTATCATCTCCTCTTACCTGAATCATGAAACGTGTGTGTGTACAATGGATGAGTATGATGCCACCAGCTCATAGACATAATTAAAGAACAAGTAGGAAAAATTCACATACTTCCCAGTGATACTCTCTTAGCCAGGAATACTGGATATCATCGTCATCATCCAAGTTTCTGGCAAGCTGATGAAATCACAATATTCAACATCAGATTGACGTAATAGGTCACTCATTTTAATAGAAATGTACCAGAGATGAATTCATACCTCATGAGGTGCTGGGGCCATGTATGCCAAAAACTTCTCTTGTTTCATAGGGTCTGAACCACTGACACTAAAACTTTTCATCACAGCCTGCCATGAAAACATGAAATGGTTACAAATACAAGCAAAGGCATTATCTAGGTGTAATATCTTTTGCAACGCATGGCTAGAAACTGTGGACACGGGTGCAAGTATCGGAGTCCAAGTAGGGTGCATGTGTCCTATTCAGCAAACTCTAGAAAAAAGGAGAATAAATTTTGTTTCTAAAAACATTTACTGTCATGTCACGTTCCTGAGTCTTGGCTGATAAACATGCCATGGATGAATCCAGAATTCCAGACATACATAATGCATTGCAGGTTTTAAAAGGGAAAGAAAAAAAAAAGAGTGTGAAGAGATTCATTATGGTGCTATCATTTCCAAGCCCACTAGCCCACCTCCAACCATGATTTGCGCTAAACCCTCATGCAGCCAGCAGCTGTCATATTTCTCAAACCCCACCCCATCCCGGAAAAAAATGAAGGAAAAAAAAAACTGTGCTACTTCGCTCTTCTTCCACAACAGTTTTTCCATCCTCAAAATGAGGACTACCCAATTTGAATTGATACCCCCTCATTCCCATGTCCAATGCTCTCAGTTTTGCCAGAGGAATCTCAATGGATCCGACCAGCCCTGCACATAGCCCTGTCATGGCTACGGTTCTCTTTGCCTGCTGGACCAGCCGACTGGCTGCCTTCCCCTTCCCTTCTCTATCGTGCATTCTACTCTCACTCCTGGCCCTCCCCTATCTCTTTGAACCTTCAGTTTCTGCATTTGATGCTACTCTGAGGTGTCCAATATAACTATACAAGTCTCACCATGTCTGGCGATACAAGAAAGCATGGCAAAATAAAGGGACATGCAAGCCCCTGTAGCGCTGATCTAAAATTCAAAAGATAATGGGCATGCAAGCCATTAAATAAGAAAACCTAGGGCAGAAGGAAACTTAAGGAAACAGAACTCACCCGGGATTCACATTCATCACGTACAGGTCTCTCAAGTTTGTTGTACTGCTCAGAATCAGCAGTTGGATCGCCATCAAAATTCACCATAACAAATGGCTCCTCATACCTGTTTAGGTGAATAGAAAAGGTCAATAAGAGAAATAAAGCAGAAACCTCCTATATTATGCCTCAAAAGGCAGAGTTTTGTGCAGTTATACCCCTCAAAAAGTAATGGAGAAATAGAAGAAAGTTCACAAAATACCAGTAAAGAAGAGAACTTTTCAACCATAAATCAAGAGCATTTTGTTTTATAGATATGGAAATGGACAGGCAACAAGGCATCCTCAGTAAAGTAACAGCAAACATCTGGTATCAAGGAGAAACATCTGAGAAGTAAATACCTATCAAAATCAGGTAGCAAAGGCATAACCCACTCAGCTTGCATCCCACGTTTAGTCTGGTGAACAGGCTTTGACTTGGCTGCTCTGAAGGATTCTTCAATGGCTTTGATCTGTTTCTCTCTGGTATACACATGAACAGGAACATGGTGTCAGTGACTGCACCAGGTTTGGCAAGTCGCAACACAAGATAACCTTTACAGTCTTACAGATCAACAAGTGTGAATAAAAGAAGAACCAAACCTATCATTAAGATTGTCTAGGAAAGTATTGCGACCCTGCCTTGATTCCCTCCTTTCCTTTGCTTGCTTCTCAGTAAGGGACTGGAAAGCCAAGCAACTTTATTCAGTATACATCATTAAGAACTATTGTGTAACTAAATTCACACAAAACTCAGTATGAATTACCATTTTGGCTGCATCAGTACTTAGTGGAGATATGTATTGTGTTTTGACCAGCCAAGAAACACCTTTGTCAGTAGGCCTCTCCCTTTTCCTTATACCTTCTTGTTTAATAGGGGTGAGGACCTCATCATCACGCAATAGCTCTTCATCTTCAGGAGCCATGCGCGGCTGAACATCTGGGGGGCTGGGACATGTTTGATATATGAGTTAAGGACACTAGAATAAATACTCAGACAGAGAAATCGAACTCATGAAAACATATGGTTCAGATCCTTACTTGTATACACTCATGTCAAGTAGGTCAAGAGGTATTCCAAGATCCTCAGGGACAATCATTTTAGGAATGTAGTTTTTCTCCAATGAAGTTATCCTGTATTTGGTATATCTGAAAAGGCAGCAAAACATAGTAAGCATAGCTGCCTCCAAGATATAGGAGCTTTTAAAATGCCAGAGCAAAACACAATTGAGCAACATAATGAGTCAAGACACATTAAGCTCGGCATACTGGTAGCAAAAATGGAGAGCAGAAGTATCAAAAAGAATAGAGAGAGCAGAAGGCGATGGAAAAACTCTACTCTAATAAAACAGAGTAGTGCAAAATTACTTTAGTGCAAAACAAATGGAATTATGGCAGTTGAACAGGACACGCAGTTATAATATATTTATGACTTTATGTAAGTTACAAAATATCAATCTATTTAATCACCTCCAAAGCAAGCTAATGATATCATCTCTATGCATAAGTAGCAGGAATAATGAAACCATGGGGCCTTTTCAGCTGCACTAGTTTGCAGCACTGCAGCCAAACAGGCCTGATTTGAAATTTCAGTTAGGTCAAATGGTCAGTCCTAGCAGTACACTGAAATAACCTCCGACAGTCTCATGCCTTACCCATGTTAGCCCAGTGAAACCAGGCCTGAGTCTTGACATCAATCTAACCATAACCCCCACAGAAAATTAGGTTAGGCATCAATGCAACAGGGATCAAAATGTGTTCTCGATAACATAATGTACAAAATGACCAAAAATTATCTGTACAATGGCAAAAGCAAGGCATAAATTGGAAGCCAGCAGAAAACAAAAACAAGGGACCCCTGTCATCATAGAAATGATCTTCAAATAAAAAAACAAGGAAGCATAAGCAAGTTCAAATGATCTACAAGTAAAATGACCATTCTTAGTAGATGAGCAATACTGAAGTATGGCTTGTACTGCTCCAAAGATGCCATCTCTTAAATAAAAAACAAAGGGGGTGGGGATTAGACAGCTAGTGATGCATACCGGTCCTTGTCCTTATTCAGGGGAAGCCATTTCAGTTGAGCACTTGGATCCGGGAGTTCATTCCTAAATCTGTGTCAACCAAAAAGAGAAGGAAAACAGGATCATTCAACTGTTTAATTACAAAATATACATAGATCACCACGATCTAAATATTTGATACAAATCAGTAGCTGATTAAGGCTCCATAAAAACGGTACGCATCCAAAAACTTATTTTAAATATGCAGGCAACAGAAAACTGCCATTTCATAATAGCAGAGTAACGCTTTTAATAAGTTTTGATATGCATGCCCTGTTACAAGAAAGGGATCCCTTTATAGGTTCACAGCAAAGAAATTGGTTGGTAGACTCATGTGCCTTTTAAGCACTACATTGTCAATAGTTCTCCAGAACTAAGCACATAGAAAGCACAAAATTTAAAGCTATAAAGAAAATTCACAAAACAATGATCCTTTCCAACAGACGCCCCTACATTTCAACAACAACGTCGAAAATTCTAGTAAGCAATGTACGTCACTCGCTAACTAAGGATAGCATATGTTGCCAAGTTTTACGCCCCTAAGATGTGCATGATCAACCAAAATATTACCCAATCACAAACATGGAATTTAAATTTTGGCGCGAAGACAACCTGAAGAACCAAAACTTGGCTGGACTTACTTGTGCTTGCAGAGGAACGTTGTTGGCTTTTTTAGCCGGTTCTCAAACCTCTCAGCATTAGGTGCTGATGCTGGGCGAGACCCAGTTGCCGCTGCCCGAGAGCCAGTTGCCGCTGCCCGAGAGCCACCTGGAGGCTGGTGGTGGTGGTGGTGGCGGCTCTGCGGCTGCTGCTGAGTAGCGCGCACCTGCTGCGTCTTCTGGAGAATGGTGGCCTGCGTCTGGCGCATCATCTGCTGCTGCTTGCGGTCCTCTAACCGCTGCTTCTCGAACTCGCGCTTCTTCCGCGCACGACGCTCCTCCTCTGTCTCCGCTCTCGGCAGTGTTGCCTTAGGCTGCTGCTCCTTTGGGGGCGGCGGGGCCTGGGCAGATGGTGGCTGGGCCGGAGGCGGAGGGGGGGGGGGGCGGGGCCGCAGGTGGTGGGGACGGAGGCGGCGGTGGCACCGAAGGGGGAGGAGGAGGCGGGTTACTGTTTCCACCGTAGGGCGGTGGCGGCGGCTGGTAGTACATCGGCGGCGGGGGCGGGGGCTGCTGCGGAGGCCCGGGGCCGAAATTGAACTGCGGTTGGTGAGGTGGTGGCGGGCCGGGTGGCGGCGGCGGCGGGGGCCCCGCGTGGAAAGGCGGCGCCGGCATCCTGTTGTACGGCGCCTGCTGCGGCGGCGGCGCGTACGGATTCATCTGCGGCGGGTAGCCGCCCTGCGGTGGCGGCGGCGGCGGCGGATGCTGCTGCGGCGGCGCGTACGGCCTGTACGACGCCATCGCGCGGCGGCTAGGGTTTCCCTGAACCCGAGACCCAGCACACAGACCCCGCGGCCGCGGCCACTGCTCGCTCCCCGTCTCCTCCTCCGTCGCCGCCACCGCAGAAGCCTCTACCACTGCGCGCCCGAGGCCACCGGCACCTATTCTACCAGATCTACGCGGCGGCGTGCGGGAGCGCGAGGTGGTCGGCGTCTCGGCGATTTGGCGAGGAGCAGGAGGAAGCAGGGGAGATGGGAATTCCACGAGAGCTTGTGATTATGGGAATTCCACGAGAGCCTGTGATTCTGCCATCCAGGTTTGAATGAATTTGGCTGAATTTTGCCCGGATTTGGATATCAGTTCAGATTTTTGTAGCATTTATTTATTTGCATTTGTGTACTTTGGGATGTAATAAAAGTTCATATAGGAAAACGGCATCTTGCAGGTGACGAGTGG
>JADLZL010004609.1:0-40019 GCA_015844335.1 Chrysopogon serrulatus | reverse complement strand
TATTGGCTCCTATGACATCATAAACAGAAACACTCAATGACAAATTGCGCTATTTTTTATGCCATATTTGTCACAAAATATCCAATGTGCTGTTAGTATATATAGTCAAATTATTCATTAAGGGAGACGTCTTCTCCAAAGTTGACCAAGATGATATAATTAAGACTTTGTGTGTCCTCTAGAATGCGCCAACTATTAGAATGATGAGGAATATGTTGATTGAATTGCTAAATGTATTTTACCAAATCCAATGGAATTTTTAGTGTGGCAATCCATTGAAAAAAAATTCTATATCCACCATTACAACAAATGGCAATCACTAAACCACCACATCGGAGCCACGGAAAAGACCCTGACAAAAGACTAAACAGAGGGAACTTAGCATAGCTCAGCTAGTTGGGTTCCTTGTGGTGAAACCTGTCCGTCCAGATTTAAATTCTAGACTTGACACGGGTGCTCGTATTTTTCTGGATTTATTCCAGAATTTATCGGCGCTATTCTTTCAGTGGTAGGCGACGTGCCCTTCGACAGCGAGACACCTGTGGTGACTTTGTCTTCAAAGATGAACATAGGAGTTGGGTGTGCATACGTGCATTCATAGGGATGATTGTGTGCTCGTGTATGTGAGCATGACTTCGTCTTTAAAGATTCTTATAAAAGTAGGGTGTGCATGCGTGCATTTATAGGGATGAGTATACGTGGATCTCGCAAAGAAATACAGACTAAACAGCACACAGTACCCGCTGATGATCAACATGCAAAAAGCAGTGAAAAACAGAAGCCATATGTTCTTATGTCAAGACAAGAAACTTCTCAAACCAGACTGAATGACTTGCATTGTTCGAAATAAAACCACCACCTACTAATCGTACAGGATTAAAAACGAAAGCACAATACTCAGGTCCATGACTTGTGTATTACAGAAATGACGCGTCCGTCAATGAACAAGAGGAAGCGTATCAGGGGTAGAGGCGATCGGTAATGGGGCACAGCAGCAGTAGACGAACTGGCCGGTGATCTTGCATGACCCCACGGAATGTTTGTCGCAAGTCTCCGTGCATAAGGTAGCCGAACAAGCTCCAACTCGGGTGCATTGTTGTGTAGCTTCTGGATCCAGCTGGAAGCTGCTCCTGCCCGCCGACGCAACCGTGGCCAGGAGAGCCATCAGCAACGCAAAGGTGAGGAAGACCTGAATCTTCTTGGAGCACACCGCCATCTGGATTGGTAAGTCTTCTTTCTTGGTATGTAGAGATATATATGTGTATAATATGTAGAGACTAATGGTTTCTCAATGCTGGTTCACTCTGCAGGCGCTTGCTTATATAGGCTAGAACCACAAGCAAAAGATCTTGAAATATCAATTTGCTGTACTGTTGGTGCTTGATATATCTTCTTCACAAATTTTGATAGATTTTATTGGAATTGAGAATGTATTTATATGGCTGCTAATATCTCATGTCTTCAAATAGGTATATTTATTGCCGCTACTCTTCTTGCCCATCCTTTTTAAGCGCATTTTTATTTTTCAAGATCATCCTTTGACCAGTAAGTTAACTCGAGATAACCTGAGATAACCTGATTTGCTATATATACACATGCTACCACAAAAATATATACTATTTCAAAGCAATCGCTAAAGTTTATGATTTTATACCTATTATTAATATAAAAATACATACTATGACCTATACCCAGGTCATGACCTGACTTGCCATATGTACACATGCTACCACAAAATGTATACTATTTCAAAGCAATAGTTAAAGTTTATGATTTTATACCTATTAATAATAAAAATACATACTATGACCTATACCCAGGTCATAACCTGACTTGCCATATGGACACATGCATGCTACCACAAAATGTGTACTATTTCAAAGCAATCGCTAAAGTTTATGATTTTATACCTATTATTAATAAAAATACATACTATGACCTATACCCAGGTCATAACCTGACTTGCTATATATACACATGCTACCACAAAAATGTATACTATTTCAAAGCAATCGCTAAAGTTTATTATTTTATACCTATTATTAATAAGTACATACTATATGACCTATACTCAGGTCATCAGCCATACAAGCACACTAGGGAAAAAAAATTATTTCTACTAGCGTAAAAATTGATTTCTACGGCTAGTGGTCTTGTGTTTGACTGCAAATATGAAGGAATAGTGAAAACATGGCATTTTCACCGACAGTGTGACCATATCACTGATAACAAAGCAGTGGCAGTTTGATTAAATTGACCATCAGTATAAAATTCATTTCTACTTGCAATTCTTTTTAACAACCACCCGTAGAAATAAATTTCAAAACATAGGGTGAAAATATGAAAAAAAATTGCACCAAGCCCATGCCAATGAACTTCGCACCCACAACCATGCCTCATGCCTAACAAGCCACATGATTTTTTGTTCAAAAATATGCATTTTAGAGGATCATTCCTTTTCATTCATCATAAGTGGAGGCTATTTTTAGTGATAGTTTTCTTAATTCAACCGCTTGAAATAATTCTTAGAGGCAGTTGACTTAAGTAACTGCATCTAAAAATCATTTATGAAAATTATCTTTTAAAATAGATCTAAGAACTTCTAACAAATATTTAGGCCTCTAAACGATTTCAAATGAAAAAAATAACTATAAAGATGTAAATCTCATGAAGCTCTACAATTTGGATATGAAATTTGGCCTCATATGACATCATATGAAAAGTTATCGATTTTATATACATGTCATTTTGAAACAAATGTCTAGTGACAGTTGTTTAACCACCATTAGAAATGAATTTTCACTGGTGATGTGTAATACCCTAGAATGCATGGTAGATTTTGAATTTTTTATATATATAAATCAAGTGATTTTTTTAGCGAGGATTGATCGGATTTAAGAGAGACGGAAAATTTGAATTTTTGTCACTTGATCTAATGGAGTAATGGAGATCACCAATGCATAGAGATCGTCGAAATCTTTCAGTTTGACTACTTATACAAATCATTTCGAGTTCGGATCATAAAGTTACGCATATTATAAGTTTTAGGGGAAAAAAAGGGCGGCTACTGTAGCCCAGCTACAGTAACCCCGGCGCTACAGTTCCCTGTGCGGTTTCTTTCCCCTGTTCCCGAACTCCTGGCCGCCGCCTCTTGTTCGGCCCTCGGAAAAAAAAAAAAAAAGGGGAAGGGAGAAGGGAGAGAAGGAGGAAGACCTTGCCGCCGCCGTCGTTCGCCGTTATCGTCTTTCGTGGTGCTGTTCCCTTGGACTTTGGTTAGCCATCATCTCTTCCTCTTATTTTGCCCTTGTTTTTTATCCCTCGCTGTTCTTGATGGGCATACCATGATTCGTCGTAGATCGGATCGATGAGACAGTCATAGCGGCATAGATCGCCGTGAGGTGGAGAAGGGGAAGGAAGGAAGGAGTGGATCGTCGGAATCTTATCGTTGTGCTCGCTGTGGTTGACCTAGGTAAGGTGCCAAATTATGATCTACTTTTTTAGATCAAATTTTATGGATCGAATCATCGAATTAGAAGGTGTTTAGTTAGAGTAATTCCTGAATTCCCGAAATTAATTTTCATCCATGTTCTGAGAATGCCATCAAACTGAGCAGTGTTTGTTTATCGCTGTTTTTGGGTATCTTAGTGGTCTTAAAAAATTTTGACACTGTGGAAAAAGTTTTAGAGGACTTCAATGCCTTTCTTTTGACACCAATATCACCCTTATAGCCTCTGTATTTTGGGAGATATGGTCGTTTACATTGGACTGTTTTTCAGTGACGAGAATCAGGACAGTTTTAGATCTATTCAGTTTTTCGCCCTCAAGATGGATGAATTAGAATTTGTGATCTGAACCAAAGTGTAGAAGATTTATTAAGCTTTCCAGATTGGTTTAGATCATGTCTTTTGGATGAGTAAATCTCCAGTTATTAATTAAATAACATTGCTGTCCTGTTTGATAAATTGGATTTTTGCGCTATCTTGGTGACTTCTTATGCCGAATTGTATAATATCAAACTTGTGGGTAATAGAGTCTTCTAGCACCTGGTAGATTTTGAGAATTGTTGAATGCTTTGAGTAGTGTCTATGAAAAAGAGAAGGGACAGTGCTGCTGTCATAGTCTGTGGCAAATCGGTAGATGCTTGAACTTCGGGTTTCGGGCGCTTTGGTGTGCAATTTGTTATTTATTTTATTAGTATGATGGTGTTGGTGCTGAGATTTACTTGTAATCAGGTGGTGCACCTTCGGATCGTGCTTAGCTCTCACTTTTGATCTTCCGTGAAGGCAAGTAAACGTGACGTTGTGGTCCAAATGCTTTAGCTTATTTGTTGTTTGAATTGCCTCCACTAAATTATAATTATCTCACACTACCAATATAATATGAAATCTAAAGTTATTTATTGTACTTTGGAGTATATGAATTTATATCTGGTGGTTCTATTGTTGGACTATGATATACTTGAAGTTCTTGCATTGCAACCTTTGCACTTGCACTCTCTCCATTTGTATGCATTTGGAAGAAACCGTAGCCAAATTGGTGCGGTAAGTACCGGTACAGCAACGCACGTTGATGAGCAATGTGGTTGCAACCCTCACTCCCTCTTCTTGGGATGTTTGGGTAGAAGTGAAGTCATGCATTTGCATTGCATCATTTATATTTGCATTTCATTGCACTTTTCGCATTTTGCATTGCACTGCATCATTCATATTTACACTTTTAATGTATTTATATGTCTATGAAGCTACTGGTGTATCGTATCTATTATCATGCTATTTAAATTGATGTTTAATTGAACTATGATTTAAATAACTCAGTTAAGGCAGTTTGTTTGCTGAGGTTTTCAATAAACCTCACACGTTGTTTTTCCCCTCAGGTGTATGAGTTTGGAACATGCATGGTTGGGGACGGGAGTAGCGATACGTGTGCACATCACTTATGAGTTATGCATGTCATGGGACACATGCTTATAATAATAATATTTTATTAATCTTGGACTAGTTGGTTATTTGCCATTTATCGTGTTGGATCATGATTCGGTTGGTTTGAATTATGTTAGTCTGGTGATTGATAAAGATTCCTTACCGTTATATATTGTATTTATTGTTGCTTCCGCGTACTCTATTGTTAGTGTTGAAGTGTGGTAATTCTCCAGAAGAATTTGTGGTGTTTTTTCTGGGGTGTTACATGCTGACCATATTGCCAATAGAAAAATACTTTGAGTGATGATTCGGTTAAGTCAACTACAAATTATTGAAAGCTTGTTATCAAATAAATTCATGAACCTCAATTTCACTCTAGATGGAAGAGCTATGGCCTTCCCACTGCATGAGTATTGACGGGCTACCAACGAAACAAATATTTGGCTTCCATGCATTAGGTGTTGAGGTATGGAAGGGGCTCTATCAGAGCATCAGGTCAACACACAGTACAATAGTATTAGAAGCGATGTGGCAAGCCGCAAATTAACAAGGAAAAAAGAGTGTCTAGATTCTACTCAATTTGAAAACACAAGCATTTTTCTGTTGTAAATTGCATAGGGCAGCCAACTCGATGCATATTCTCTGTATTTCTTGGTACCATGAGGTTCTCAAACTAACATAGAAACTTCAATTGTCAAACTGGATTTGTCTTAATTCAAATTATTTGTCCCAAGTTGAACACTAGATAATTAGAAATGTCTAGGCACTAAGAAGAATTCTTTTGCAGTTCTGCATAAAGTTCCATAGCCAATGGACCAGCTATGCCATAATTCACTACACCACAACACCAAGATTGGCGATGGATGATCAGCGAGACTTGTGCAGGCAGTGAAAGTGTTGTCGCTAAAAATCTTCAGCTTTAGCGACATACAATAGTTCTACCAATAGATCATTTGTTGCCCTAAATATTTATAGCAACGGATAGCCTGCTAGTACTCTATAACAATAGACAATTTGATGTTATAAATGCTTTTAGCGATAGTTGGTTCAACGGGATCATTCAAATGTATTAAAAAAATAAAAGGCATTTGGTTGCAATTTAATACAAAAGTCCAAATATGGCATCATTGTGCACGTTTGTCATACAAATGCTCACAAAGACTACATATAGTATCACATTAGCCATTATTATAGACATGAAACGTTGATTCATCAATGATAAGTCTACAATATCAGCTACCTCTATCCAAAAGAGATAGAATAGCACCGAAATCAACTTTGAGTGGCAAGTGATCAACAAACTTGCTATGGTATATCTTCTCCAATAGCTTTTAGAAGGTATTTTTTTTTCAAACAAGTTAAAATAAAACAATTCCTCAAGTGGTTCTCCATAGAACCCGCTCTCGCAAGGCATGGACCAATTCTCTTGTCATTGCTTAGATGGTTTAAAGAGAGCTGAAAACCAATTTCTTCTAGCCCCCTCTACTGGACCGACCATGAGAAACTGTTTTATCAAATGTTTTTTAAAATAGCCTCACTCCACTAGCGGAGCTGCTTGTGAAGCCAAAGCCAAAAAAGATGCTCTCCTAGTGAAGTAGAGTTATAGGAGAACAGAACCAGTTCTCCTACCATTTCTTAGATGGGTAGAATGGTGAAGATTAAACCCCTAGATTTCATGCATGCCGTATGTGTTGTCCTTAATGTAGCTATTGATTGTGGGTAAAGGATACATAGCGTGGGTTTGAGATTGGGATATAAGCCTCGTATCCCAACCAACAAAATCCATACGAAGAGGTAGGTTACGATAGGATACAACACTTGGGCGCTTCTCATTATAGAACTCTTCTTTTGTTTTGTTCTACAACAAACTCTAGCTCCTTCAATATTTTGTTTTGATGATAAAGAATTATAAGCTTACGTTCTTTGGAGGATTCCTCTAGCTGATGTTCTTTCAGTGGATACTAGATCTTGTTATCAATGGCAAGTGACTTTTGCAGTCTTCATAGTCTTTGGAGAGTGCTTGCAGATGTACCTTTTCTATGCCGCCTTTTCAGTGCAATATTCAAAATTCGAATGAAGAAGACGACCGTCTTTGGTGTAATCTTATTTTTAGAGGTTGTTTCCTTGAGACATATCAGATGTGAGGGACTCTTTTAAGTGGCTTTATTAAAACAAAAGAAATTATAGCATAAGTTTTGACTAAATATATGTGTAATATTAATATTTATGATACATAATAAGTATCATTAAAAAATTATTTAAATTTGCTTTTTAATAATTTTTAAAGATATAAATGTTATACATATTTTTTTCATAAATCGAATAGAAACAATGATTTTTTAGGATGAAGGGAGTAACATGTACGGGCTTTTTTTTTTCAACCGGAAACTTCCCATTTCCATCTACGAATAAACGGAAAATGTACGGGCTTCAATGCTTCATACATCTCCATATCCAGGTGCGTGCAACATCTTTTTTTTATTTGATTTTTTGAGGAAAGGTACGTGCAACAGCTACGGCACACCAATTAGCCGCAGACACCTACAAGTTTCATCTTCTCGGGGCTCGGGCTGGAGAAATAGCGACTTGGGCCAACGATCGAATCAGTCAGTGGGCTGAGCATGCCTGGAGCGCTTGGGCTTTTTGAAGTGACCAAAGAAAGGAAAAAGGCCTCCCTCCCTCACTTGGCCCAATATGTAACAACGCCGCAGAGGCGTAGCAGGGGAGCGGCGGCGGCGGCGGCGTGGTTGCGCAGGTGGCAAGCCGGCCGCCGAAGCACAGAGGCAGAAACAGCAGCGGGCAGGGTGGCAGTGGCACGCCGCAGCGGAGCTGCCGGAGCAGCAGGGCGGCTGCTGCCTGCCTGCCTGCGCTGCGGCTCGTGGCCGCGCCGTCACTTACGCGCGGACGCGTCCACCGCTGGTTGGCAAAGCACCAACAGCAAGGCATCGTGGACTATTCTCTTGCAATTAGCCCATTTTTATGCACATTTTAATTTTCTATCGTTTGATTAGGCGTTTAATGTCTAAATGGCAGATTGTTATTTGACCATTCTGAGCCTGGATGTGCTGTGTGCTACACTGCTAGTGCCCTGAATGTTCTGGTTTCTAAACCTGTAACACTTAATGGCTGTGTGCTAGACTGCTAGTGCCCTGAACTGTTCTGAACCTGTAAATTTGCGATTTGTTCTGGATCTATGATTGCTGGTTACTAGTGCCCTGTTTTCCTCATTCTTAAGCTTTGAATGACTGAACCTGACAAATGTGCATCACTACATCAGTACTCAGTTTTTAACCAGGTGGGAGCCTTGGATATACCTGTGCAACACTGGAGATGTTCCTTTGAGATAAGTTTCTACTCTTTTCTCTTCTATTATTGTTGATTAGTTGTTTAGATACTGGTTTTGAGTTTATTAGCTCTTATCTTGTTTATTCTTAGTTGTCTTATCTTGTTTATTCTTAGTTATTGCTGTCTATGCAAGAAGCGGAGAAGCCAAGTCCCAAGTATCTGATACACATCAAGTCAACAACAACTATGCAGGAGTAAGTATGAATCATATATTCTGAAGTTTTTGTATTCAGTTAGTGTTAGTCACATATGAACCTGTTCTTCATTCGATCATTTCTCTACCAAGTACAAGCAGCGATTTGCCTCGGAAGTTTCTGTTTGTCCATATAGGATCCATCATTTTGGCCTTCATTGGTGCTAGTACCTATAAATCTTGCACCTAGCAGGAAAAAAAAACTTAGTTTTGTTCAATTTACGATTAATCTACTGCATAGTGCACTAGCACCTAGCCTTTGAAAACCATGGGAATATGTTATATATAGCTATTTTATGCATATATACATATTCATATGATTGTTGCGACAGTAGGAAACATATGGATGGTTTAGGCCTATGGATGCTTTCTTTAGTACTTCCAGAAGCATAGAATGGTGCCTTAACAACAGGTTTAACTGATTTGAATGGCACACAGCTCCAGTGACCGGCAGCACAGTTTATTTTTCGACCATTAAACATGTACTACTGCAATAATATGGAAAGTACAATATATACAGCTATATAATCTGTAATAGATATACTCCCCGCAGTCCTTCTGCTGTTGTTTCAAGTTATAAGGCAGGTAATAGATGAACTCTACTGTAACTGCTGATCATGCCCTAGTGCCCATATTCTGTCCAAATGGTGTGCCCCGGAGGTGTGGTTTCAACTTTATTCGGTGAAGTCTCCATCATTTGCAGAATTTGACCAAAATTAACATATAATCTAAGTGCAGAGCCAAGAACAGATACACAGTACTACTTTGCTTAGAACATTCTGCCACATGTTATCATGGAATTCTTTGGGTTGTAATGAAAGCCAAGGCAAGTTATATATATTTTTTTTCAAGAATAACAAGACGATATACACTTTTGCTTCGTTGATCTGAGTTCTGCTTACACCTAAGGGTCCTGAATCATTCCCAGATCACATGAGTTTGGACATAAGCTAGTGAATGTTAATACATATTCAAGTTGGCCATAACTGATTAGGATCCTGGAGTTGTTTGTGAGGGCACTGAATATCCAGTATTGAAGTGAAGCAGGACAGGGCCGGTGTCTCGCCATTCATCCGTGAAGCTGATGAGATGGTAATATGGTATTAGTATTGTTTGGAAAGACCTCTGACAAATGGACTATTCATTATTCATCCAGATCACTGACGGGAATTCATGGATGTGCGCACAAGGGCAAGCACAAGGAAGAAGCTCACTACACTGAGAGCTTTCATTCCCAAATCGATCGTAGGTGTCGTTCCCCTTTCTACTTCGAACGCCATAAAGGTGTTTCTATTGTTCCTCCTACCTTGTCGTGTTGTAGCTCTCGGTGCTCCCACCATATCTTTGCTTGTTTTCTGCACACAAAGGTGTGCACTGCCATGTATAGACTTCCAAGACATCCGATACATCGTCGCCTCAGCATTATGATGAAGATATTCTATTGCCTTGGGCAGCACGAGACTGTCAAGTTGCGAACACAAGGTTTATACTTGTGGTTCAGTTGTGATGATGAGTGATTGATTCAACTACTAGCATCTCGGATGGGGTGCTATTGACGGTGGTGAAAGCCACGAGTTCCACATGTGCCTTGGCTTGTGTTGTGCAGGTGTCGAGCATGGAGGCGGTGGCCGACGGCGAGGTGAAGGTCAAGTGATGGCGGGCCGCGCCGAATGGACCGGGAGCGGTGAAAGGGTGGACGCATCGAGACTTGGACTGAGGGACCCGGAATCGCCGGGCGGGATCGCGTTGCTGGTACTTGGCTTCGACAAGTGCAAGGACATGGGCCGGTTTATTGGTTTGGGCCTCAAAACCAACGGTGCGGGTTTCGGTGGTTTGGGCCTCAAAACCATCCGGCGGGTTTCTGGGTTTCGCCACAAAACCCTGGCGGAGGTCCCGAGGCGGACGAACGGCACGTGGCGGCATCAGGGAGTTCGCGTCGAGGCGAAGCTACCGGTGAGAAGGCGCGGTGGCCGTTGGATCAAAAATATCTATCCGGCTTAGTGGAGTTGTACTACAATGTCCTTGGGCTAGGTAGTACGCTCGATGTCATGTAAGGGCAAAACTGGAATTTGAAATAAGCCTCGGTCGATAAGTATGGTGAGGGGAGCTCTCTTACCCCTTCACCTCATCATTTGCTCATTTTCCTTATTTTCTAGGTTTTCCTCCCTCTAGTGTGCTTGAGTGTGAGAGGTCCACTAATTCCATCAATTAGTGTGTAAGAACTCAGATTACTCATGGGAAAGGAGGTCCCGAATCCTCCTTGTCTCCTCGTGGGGTTAGATTGATGTGTTGATTCGCGTTTTGATTGTTGTTCATCGCGTTCTTTGTTTCTCTTCTTCTACCCCTCTTGTTCCCGAGTTGATTTCTTGAGTTGTGATCCATCTTAGCGCATACCACTTGTTTCTACTTGATCCTTGCTGTGAGAAGATCCTTTCCACCGAAGGATTTCATCCGATTCCTCATGAGCACATAGATCAGGTCGAATCAAGGTGCAAGGGCGTTTTTAGTGTTGTTCTTCGTTCCCCTTCGATTTCTCGTTGATTGGCTCCAAATTGGGCGATGACCTCTTAGAGGTAGCTCCCCTACTGTCTTGTGATCATGCTCGCCAAGTTTCGTGACAGTTGGTGAAGATTTGGGCCACAAATCGAAAGATTGAAGTGAGGAGACGATTTTCGGGGCGTTGTTCTTGTTTCGGGTCGCACCAACCGGAAGTTCTGGTCATCCACCGGAAGTTCCGGTCCAAGTTTTGTTTTGAGTTTGCGTTTCGGAGCGCTCTGATCGGAAGTTCTGGTTCTGGAGCGGAAGTTCCGGTCCCAGAGCGGAAGTTTTGCTCCACGGGCGGAAGTTCCGGTCCCCGAGCGGAAGTTCTGCTCCCCGAGCGAAGTTCTGGTCGCCCAGCCAGGTTACGCTCCCCCGAGCGTGTTCCGGTCTAACTTCTGGTCTACGCAGATTTCTCCGGTTTTTCTCGTTTCTTCGAGAGCTTGTCTTGGGTCTCTTTCGATAGTCCCGCTGTGCCTCTAGGACATCTCCTAAGGTACCCAGCCACCTGTTGACTCGTGGATTTATCGGTTGCGTGTGTGTTCGTTTTGGGGTTGTATTTGGGACACTTGGTCAAAAGTTTTGAAAGAAATTTGAGGCTCCCATTCACCCCCCGCTCTGGTCGCCACTCTCGGTCCTTCACAAGTTGGTGCGGATGAACATTTTCATCTAATAATTGCTCAGATGCTTTTATTGCAGAGCTCTCAGTTTCAGTGGCAAACTTGATGTATTCAAAAGGATGATGCGGCATGAAGAGAACTCCCAGCTTCAAAAGCAAGACATCCTCTTGGAGAGATGACGGACTGTGAGTCTGTGACATCATCTTTGACCCCTGCAATTTCCAATACTCACAGTAAAATGTGACCCTGCAAAAACACTCCAATGACTTGTTCTGGGAATATGCCTGATAGCCCTGGTGCATTTGTGCTGCTGCTGCATGTGGACATGTTTTCATTCTCATGCTGTTTGCAGCAGAATGGATCTGGACGGAACCATCGAGTCAATGTTGGAAATAAAAGCAATTTAGCGATGCATAAAATAATTCCGACAATAAGGAAAAGACCAACAACATGAATATGATTTAACACCAGCACTAAGATCTGAGGCATAGCCGCTCTATCTAGTACGAACGACAGAAGAGAAACGAAAACGAACAATAAAGAAAGACAAGACATCATTACAGTGGGGATATAGGCGCGTAGGCGAAGGCGAAGACGAAGATGTAGCGTAACCGTCGACGGAGATCGGGATCGGCGGCGGCGTTCGGCGGTCCGCGACGGCGCTTCCCAAAAACCTGATACGTCCCCACCCCGTGCGGGGGCGAGGAGACGTAGGCCGGAGCCCGCTCTCCCCGCATCGATGGCACGTCGGCGGGGGATGGGGAGGACAGCGGCGGCGCAAAGACTGCGGAATGGGAAGAGATGAATTCTCTGTGTGGAGGACGACGTCTCGTCCCTTATTTATACACGCGTCGCGGCTAAAGGAAAGCGATTAGCCGCTTAATCACAGGCGTTACGGTAATTGTCCTTCCGTTTGTACACTTACCATAACGTGAGAATAATTGCTTACCAAATAGGCCGGCGCAATTTTCTCCATGCATGCAAAAATATCAAGTGACAAAAGGAGGCCGCGCACCCGCAAGGGCGGAGGCCCGAAATCGTCGGACCATTCACGCCAAGATGTCGTGCGTGCGCGCCCATTGGCCCCGCCCCGCCCGCCCGGGCCAGGCCAGGCGAGGCGGCAGCGCGTGTGGTTCTTCCTTTTTCCCTCTCCTCATCCATAGCTTCAACAAGAATGAGATAGCTCAACTATTTAAGTTGGCCTCACTTCTCTTGAAGTAGCAAGGTGGGACTAAAGTCCCCCACCTTTCCATATATACATGCATGTGTGAGTGGGCCTTTGGGATTTATATGGAATTGTTTGGCCCATGGCCCAAAACATCTAACAATCCCCACCCACATCCCAAGGGCACGCGAGTCATACTCCCCGTACCCACAGATCTTGTTAATATACCGGCTATTCGGTGGAGACCGGTTAAGGTTGAACATCCACCTAGAACATCAAGATAGGCCCATCCGCAAATCGCACAATGGACTAGGCCTTGAATTGGCGCTTTGGTGCGAATAGGCTTCACTTGAAGTCTTGATCGATACTAGGCTGCCATCGCCAACCCCGCGAGTGGAGCGTATAAGTCATACTCCTAACTCACTTCATGAGCTTATTAAAGAATACCCAATTCTTATAAACTGCGACTAACGGTTGGGCTCACATAGGTGTGTTCTTACGGGGGGTACTACAGAGGACAAGTATCTCGCTATAAAGCCTCGAGAACACATTAAGACAAAGTCAACCCGCCTTACGTAAATGAGAGTACTGCATCTCCAACGGAGTGGGTTAAAGGAAAAGGTTATACTCTCCCGTTAACCAACGGCTTGTTCTTCCCAGGCCTAATTCACGGGATCTCCGATCACATAGGTTAGGTTACTACTGAGGTTAACTCACATGGGTCTCAATCCCATCTCCTTCGATGCATTGTCAATCATCATGCGTGATAGTCCCTTGGTGAAGGGATCTGCGGGTTCTTAGGCTCATGCGGATATATTCCACGGCTATTACTCCGAGCTCCTCAATTTCCTAACGACTTCGTCTACGCTTTATATGTTTGCTTTGGACTTCTTTCCATTATCCCGACTATTCTTCACCTTTGTGATCACTTTGTTTGATTATCACGGTTTATGAGAATAGCGGGAATTGGTTTTTCCACCATAGGTAAGTCCATCAACATTTCTCTTAACCATTCAACCTCACTAGAGGTCTGTATCGAAGCTGTGAGCTCTGCCTCCATTGTAGATTTTGTAAGTATTGTGCGCTTACAAGATCTCCAAGAGACGTTGAATATGTATCCACTAGTGGCCTTCAACTCGTCGGCTTCTGAAATCCAGGTTTGAATCACTATATCCTTCAAGTACTCCCGGTACCCCTGAATAGTGAATTCCATAACTCATTGTGCCTTTTAGATAGCGCATTACACGATCAATACCACGCCAATGATCGGTTCCCGGGTTAGAGGAAAATCTACTCAACTTGCTTACAAAAAATGAGATATCGGGGCGGGTTGCGCTAGCTAGATACATCAATGAGCCAATAATCAGGGTATCTCGGATGATCCTTTCCTAGCCTCTTATTCTTTTTGAAGTATTAGGCTAGGATCATAGGGTGTTGGAGAAGGTTTGCAATCCATATAGCCAAAGCGGCTCAAAACCTTTCCCACATAATGAGATTGCAAAAAGAGTAATCCCATTCTCACCCTTGTTAACTTTAATATTGAGAATCACATCGGCTACTCCCAAATCTTTCATGTCAAAATTTTGGGATAAGAATGACTTTACGTCATTAATCTCATCGATACTTGTCCCAAAAATTAGTATGTCATCCACATACAAACACATGATTACTCCTTTGCCCCCACCATAACGGTAGTACACACAAGTGTCGGCTTCATTTACTTGCAAACCCAGCCAGAAGTCAAAGTCTGCTTCAAACTTTTCATGCCACTTTGCTTAGGTGCTGCTTTAGGCCATACAAGGATTTGAGTAACCTTTGCACACCTTGCCCTCTTGTCCTTGTGCTATAAATCCATCGTCTTTGGTTCATGTAAATTTCTTCCTCTAGCTCTCTATTAAGGAAAGCCGTCTTCACGTCCATCCGGTGGACAAGAAGACCATGGGAAGCGACCAAGGATAATAGCACTTTCGGATTGTAGTTAATCTGGCAACAGGTGAGTAGGTGTCAAAGAAATCCTCGTCTTCCTTTTGTGTAAAACCTTTAGCAACAAGTCTTGCCTTGTACTTTTCAATAGTACCGTCAGGACCTAAGCTTCTTCTTAAATACCCATTTACAGCCAATCGGCCTGCAACCCACTGGTTTGTCTACTACTTCTCATGTTCCATTTGCAGTGATGGAGTCCATCTCACTACGGACTGCATCCTTCCAGTAATCCGCATCTGGTGATGCATATGCCTCTGCAATGGTTGTGGGAGTATCATCTATGAGATACACAGTGAAGTCATCACCAAAGGATTTTGCAATCCTTTGTCTCTTACTCCTTCTCGGAGCTACAACACTGTCATCCTCCTCATTACCAAGTGGATCTATGATTGGTTCAAGAGCGGGTGTGGGTTCAGGGAATAACTTCATTAGACGAACTTCGGTAAAGAACAAGCAACATTCATCGGGAAAATATTCTCAAAGAAAGTAACATCCCATGACTCCAAGAGTGAACCAACTATAACATCCGGCGCTTGATTTAATCACTAGAACTTATACGTCGTGCTATGGTACGCGTATCCCAAGAAGATACAATCAACTGTTTTTTTTGGTCCGAGCTTGCGTTTCTTATTAATTGGTACGCTAACCATGGCCAAACAGCCCCCCAAATGCGCAAATAATGGAGTGATGGTTTCCGACCTTTCCATCCTTCATACGGAGTAATATCACTATTTTTAGTTGGAACTCTATTTAGAACATGACATCTTTGTTAAAATAGCCTCCCCCACCATGCTTTAGCCATACCGGATGTTCCTAACATGGCATTCACCAAGTCCATTAACGTCCGGTTCTTTCTTTTCGGCAACCCCATTAGATTGGGGCGAACGTGGAGGTGTCCATTCATGAATTATTCCATTCTCCGCACGAGAAAAGGTCAAACTCATTAGAAAAATACTCTCCACCACGATCGGACCTAACACGCTTAATTTTCTTTTTTAATTGGTTTTCTACCTCAGCCTTATAAGTCTTAAAACATTCAAACGCCTCATCTTTAGATTTTAGAAGGAACACATAGCAAAAAGATTTAGTTGCATCATCAATTAAGGTCATAAAGTATCTTTTTCCTCCTTTTGTCAACACACCATTCATTTCACAAAGATCAGAATGAATGAGCTCTAATACTGCCGTGCACCTCCCGTCTATAGCCTTGTGTGGCTTACGAGGTTGCTTTGCTTGCACACATGCTTGACATTTAGAGCCTTTGACTATAGAAAAATTCGAATTAAATTCATAACGGATAGACGCGACATACAACCAAAATTAATGTGACACAAACGTGAATGCCATATATCAGCCACCGAATTGTTTGAATCACACACATGGTTCACAACTTTATTACAGAAATCGGAGAGTGAAAAGCGGAACAAGCCTCCGCTGTCATAGCCTTTGCCAATGAATTGGCCATACCTCGAAATGACTACTTTATTCGACTCAAATACCAGCTTGAATCCATCTCGACACAAGAGGGATCCACTAACGAGGTTCTTCTTTATTGAGGGCGCATGCTGCACGTTCTTGAGCCGCCGCGATCTTTCCCGAAGTGAACTTCGGATCGGCCAGAACCAATACCAAGAACGAAGCATGCGAGCCGTTCCCCATCATGACGGTTGAACCTCGTGCGACCTGGTAGGAAGAAAACATAGAGATATCAGTAGAAACATGAATATTGGCACCTGTATCTATCCACCAGTCATTAGATTGACATACAGAAAATACACTAGGTAAAGAATTACCATACCCAGATCCGCTAGGATCGCCAATAGTCACGTTGGTAGATTTCTGCCCCTGCTGATTCTTCTTGATGCCCTTGCGGTTCTTGCACTTCTTGGCGAAGTGTCCAGTCTCATCGCAAACAAAGCACACAACTTCATCCATGTTCTTCTTCTTCTTGAACTGAGTAGTCTGAACAGCCTTCTGCTTGTTCTTGCCAGCGTGCTGCATCACATTGGCGCTGGACTGTTCGGGTGCCTTTGGTGGAGCATCCTTTGCCCGAGCCTTCTCTTCAACATCAAGACCAGCCAACAGATCCTCAACAGAGATCTTCTGTCTTTTATGTTTCAGAGGCGCTGGGCAAAGTTCCTCCAAGACGGAGGCAACTTGGCAATAATGCCACCGGCCACAAACTTATCAGGCAAAACATGTCCGAGCTGTTCGAGTTCCCTCACAATGAGTTGGAACTCATGAGCCTGTTCTACGACCGAACGGTTTTCAACCATTTTGTAGTCGTGGTACTTCTCCATCACATACAGCTCGTGCCCGGCATCTGCAGCACCGAACTTGTGTTCAAGTGCCTCCCACAGTTCAGCAGCACTCTTGATGTTCATGTAAACATCACACAGCTGGTCAGAGAGAACGCTCAAAGACGCATCCGACGAAAATCGTCGTAGCCACAATAAACTCCCCGCACCTCTTTCTCGGATCCGAGAGGTAGTGCGGGAGGATTACCCACGACCCAAAATACGCCCATAGCGATCGGCCACAACTGAGCCCTCGTCGCCACCTCTTAAAATTCACACCCGTGAATTTCTCCGGTTTCATCGCATCAAGATATCCCTTAGTCATCGCTAAATGCCTATCGGGTTTTTGGATTGTTGGAAATAAAAGCAATTTAGCGATGCATAAAATAATTCCGACAATAAGGAAAAAGACCAACAACATGAATATGATTTAACACCAGCACTAAGATCGAGGCATAGCCGCTCTATCTAGTGCGAACGACGAAACGTAAACAAAACGAACAACAAAGAAAGACAAGACATCATTACGATTGGGGATATCGGGCGCGTGGCGGGCGAAGACGAAGACGTAGCGCACCGTCGACGGAGATCGGGATCGGCGGCGGCGGCGTAGAGGGAAGAAGACGCGTCCAGCGAGCAGTCGCGACGGCGCTTCCCAAAAACGATCGCCCCTACCCCCGTGCGGGGGGCGCGAGGAGACGTAGGCTTTGGAGCCTGCTCTTCCGGCACCGATGGCACGCCGGCGACGGGATGGGGAGGACAGCGGTAGCGCAGCACCGGAATGGGAAGAGATGAATTCTTCCGTGTGGAGGACGACGTCTCGTCCCTTATTTATACACGCGTCGCAGCTAAGGAAAACGATTAGCCGCTTAATCACAGTGTTACGGTAATTGTCCTTCCGTTTGTACACTTACCATAACGTGAGAATAATTGCTTACCAAATAGGCCAGCGCAATTTTCTCCATGCATGCAAAAATATCAAGTGATAAAAGGAGGCCGCGCACCGCAAGGGCGGAGGCCCGAAATCGCCGGACCATTCACGCCAAGATGTCGTGCGTGCGTGCCCATTGGCCCCGCCGGACCATTCACGCCAAGATGTCGTGCGTGCGTGCCGCCCATTGGCCCCGCCAAGTAGGCGAGGCGATGTGTGGTTCTTCCTTTTCCCTCTCCTCATCCATAGCTTCAACAAGAATGAGATAGCTCAACTATTTAAGTTGGCCTCACTTCTCTTGAAGTAGCAAGGTGGGACTAAAGTCCCCCACCTTTCCATATATACATGCATGTGTGAGTGGGCCTCTGGGATTTATATGGAATTGTTTGGCCCATGGCCCAAAACATCTAACAGTCAAAGTGTCATGAACTTGGTTCCAGTGATCCATGCCACCTGGTTCATCGCATGTAGGTGACCACTCAAAGTCCTGCTTAGGAAGCTTAGTGAGCTCTCCGATGACTAGCTCGCTGATAGAGTTGAAGTGAGGTGTGAGCAGCTGTAAACACTTGGCAGTAATTCCAATAATGTCTGTGCTTTCTGAAAGCCGCAGCATAAATCCCAGGCGAAAATTCTCCTTGGGTGCTTCATGATCTTCGTGGATGAATGCTAGCATTGCCTCCAGCCCGCGCTCCTCTAAACTCATAGGTCGTATGCTGAAATAATTGAGCATACGTCCCTGGTGCTGCAAAATATGATACCGTGCATATTTGCCTGCAAAGAGATGCCGGACAAGGGGACCAAGGAAAATGTATGGTCTCGGTGTTCCACCTAACTGCACCATTCTGAGGAAATCATCAGCACCATTTGCTATCCTCTCGAATCTTTGAACGATAGCCTTGCTTGAGGGTTCACCATCGTTTTGCTGAACAAGAGAGGATAAGAATGATTTGGTACTGTAAGCTACACGTCTGGGAAAAGAGGACTGCCTGAGCTTATCTTTGGTCTCTTTGTCTTCAAGAGATCGCTGCTTGCATCTTCGAATAGCGTCATCGCACTCTAGAGCAACACGCTTCAGCTTCTTTCTCCAGCGCAGCAGTGCCACGTCGGTGATCTGCCACTTGTTCGAGATCTCGATGGTGGCATCAAGTTTGATGCATGCCATCTCTAGCCTCTCTATGCTGCTACTGTCTCCATCTGATCCATCCTTGTGCTTATTGATGATACCAGAAAATATTTGACCGACTACCTCCCCAACAATGGCCGAACTGGCCATCTCAGCCAGTTTGAATTGTCTGTCTATTTAAAGCAAACTTTCCCCTGCACAAGAGAAGAAAAGAAGTCGCATTAGAGTGGCACTGGTTGTGCAGGTATGTAAGATTTCAGATACAAATCTTTTGTCACACCAGCATAGGAAATCTCATCCTAATCCTAACCTTGCCTTATTATGTATGGACCGACCTAATGATTTGGGAACATGAGAAGAACAAAGCAAAGCTGAAAGGTGTACAACAGAATGTGCTTTCGAGTTGAGCTGCACTAGTTGATTGGTCCTGTGGTCAAAGGTTGAAACTTCAAACCATCTTTATGATTAATACAAATACAAATCTGGAGAAAAAAAAAAAACCTCCCAGTTTTATGTTCAAAACAAATGTCATATTGTCCTTAAAGAAATATAGTGCTACGCAATCATGCAATATATTCTGATAATATGATGTAAGAACCAATCGGATACAAATAATGAGATGACCAATTCCTAGTAAACTTCCATCCATCCTGCACCTTGACTGTAAGGATTGAAAAGCAGTTATATATATACCTTATGGCCGGCCGCTGAGCTAATCAATGACATACTGACGGCTAAGCACAGCAAAAGAAACTAGTAAACAAGAACATGACTTTAGTTGGGACCTTTGGTTCTTGGTAGGACAATGCATCATCACATTGACGAATCACGACATTGAATTTTTTTCCTCGAACACCACTCACGACGTTATAACTGCTGACACTAAGAAAAGGAGAAAGAGACCTGCAAACTGTGCGCGAGCTCCTACCAATTGACCTGCACCAGCACCTGTATACACAGGGACAGCCATGACCCTTTGTCCCTTTCCAATTGAGAGTAGATACGCTCGGCTCGGTTAGTTAAATTTCTTATACTGGAACCCATCCATAAGACCATAACTAGGTTTAAGTTTTAGATTTTTTTTTTTTTCACTCAAGGAAATGACTGCGCAGGGAAGCATAATGTATATCCCATCATAAGCCTTAACAAGCTCCAGAAGGCTTAAATTGTCTAACACCTTGAGGCCTGGAAATGAGTTCTAGTCAATAAGTTTGGAGAGCACCAGACGCAATATGTTGAGGTTGTAAATGTGCTTCCAGGATTCGAGAATATGAGGTATCCGGGTTTTCTCCAGCTGCCCTGCCAGTACAAGTTTATAGTTTCTGGTAAACATAGTTCTTCCAGTGGCAATAATTCATTTTTGTTTACTGTTGTAATTGACAAGCTCACAAGATTGCTCATACTTTGGAGAGCACGATGCAGGCTATTTATATCTCCTCCACTCCAAAGACAGTGTTTTCTGAATCTGTCTATTTGGTTAATTATAGAAGGTGGAATACGCAAACTGCACATATAGAAAGTTGGGATTGCAGATAAAATTGAATTTACCAAGATCAGTCTTCCATGATAGGAAAGCATCTTACTGAATCCTCCCAGTCTTTTCTCAGTCTTATTTGTTAAAAGATCAAACTCCTGTACCACTGGTCTAGTAGTACCAAGTGGGAGACCCAAGTGGGTAAAGGGCATTTCCCTAATCTTGCATCCAAAGGTGCTAGCCAAAAGGTTGGTTTCATCTATACTTAGGCCTTGTTTAGTTCCATGCAAGTTTCACTGAAAGTTGCAAGTTTTTCTACTCTCTCTCCATCACATCAATTTCTACCCGTATATATAGAGCATTAAATGTTAGTGAAAAAAATAACTAATTACACAGTTTTGTTGTAAATCACGAGACGAATCTTTTAATCTTAGTTGGGCCACGATTGGACAATATTTACCAAATACAAACGAAATGCTACAGTTGCAACTTTTTCCAACACTTTTCATCTAAACAAGGCCTTATGTTTATGGGATCAAGGAGGATTTCTAAAAATTCACTTTTAGTCCAGTGCTGTCAGTGAATGACTTGAGAATGCCTTCTCTGTGGCCACGGCAATGCTCGAGTGTCCATAGGGCGTCGGCAGTGCTGCTATGCAGCAGCACCACGCACGGAAGGGCCTCGACGGTTGCCGTGCTTTGCTTGGGAAACCAAGAGGCAGGCCGCGATGACGGAAGGGCCTGGTTGTGGGGACGCGCGGCGTGGGCCCATGAGGTGGCCGCGGAATGGGGAAGGTGCCAATACCTTACCCCTAGCTCTCAATGGTATCGCCATCGTGGTTGGGGAAGATCCTGTCAAGGCTGGCGAGGTGCAGAAGCGGCGTTGCCAACCACCTAGGCCCCTGCAGGGCGAGCGAGCTAGGTGACTGCTAGCACCCTTGCGTGCCCAGATGCGGCCGTACTAGGAAGGAAGAAGTTGCCGTCGATGATGCCAAGAAAGAAAAGAAACGAAGAAGGGAAGAAGAAAGGGGCAGGGTCAAAAAGGACATTCATATTTGATTGGACGGAGTGTTCGCTAGCAAATTTGTCAAGAACCAAAGTATACCCTCTAGCAAATCACTCCATTTTGGGTATCTAGCAGCAAAGGGTGTTCACTTTTAGTGTCCGAGCAAATTTTTCCAAAAGTTTTAACTACAAGATTTAAATCTTATCAAACTCTACAATTTCATGAAGGGTGTTGTCGGTGTCAAGAATGAACACCAACGAGTAATCGAAATGAGAGCGCACTTATTCTCTGGATGGTTTTCCAAGTGGACACGGCGATGTATACTGGTTCGAGCAAATCACCCTACGTCCAGTGCGAGCGGGGTCGTGTTACTCAGGAGCTTGATGGGGCAGTACAAGAGGGGTCGAGAGAGGGAGAGTCTCCCAAGTCTCCGAGAGAATCTAGGTTCGAGGTGAGTTTGTATCATATGTGGAGTGAGAATGGGGCGAGTCGCACCCGTGCTCAGTTGCCCAAGTCCTCCCTCTTATAGTTCGAAGGGAGGCTCACAGGGGAGGGCAAGCCAGTGTGTAGATCGGGAAAGCTTGAAGAGTAAGGATTCGATGATTCAGACAGGTGTCGTGGACACTGTAGTCGGCGTCATCTTTCCCCTCCGTAGGTCTTCTTCTCGGCATCGTAGTCCTCTAGGTATACAGGGCTATACCTGAAGGTGCCGGAGTAGAGTTGTTGACGATGGACGCCGTGGGTCAAAGCTTTGGTCGTAGGGGCGTAGGCTACGGCAAGGTCAGATGGGCAGGGTTGATTCCTGATACGCCCGGTCCCTCCTGCAGAAAGCGGCTGGCACGGCCGCCGTGCCGGGTACGTCGGCCACGGTGTTGGTACGAGCAACGTTGCTTTCCCCGTGCTCCCTGTTCCGTCAGGGTGACCGCCCGTGGGGAGGTACGAAGCCCGGCGCCCACGGTGGAGATTTATACACGGGGATGATCCTCGTACCAAGATGGTACAGGGAAGCCAGCGCCATAGATACCAGGGTAAAAGTGTGGGGGCAACGCAAGACCCGTGGGTTACTTGAGGGTCCCGTTTCCCACTGTTCAAGTGCGGGGGTGACGGCGACGGCGCGTCTCCGTGCTTGCCACGGAATCGTACAGATTCCATCGTGCGCTCCGTACGTACGATGGTTATGCGTGATGCGCCCTGACCTTTGTTCACAGGACAAGGTCGACCTCCGACCCCCCTCAGCAGGCGGGGTCGGACGAATTGGAGGTTCCCCGGGGGGTCGAGCTCCGGGTGGCGGCCTCGTCCCGTGGACCCTGGGGGGCCTTAGTCGTGTTGCTAGTCAGTCGTTGCTGGGCCAGGAGTGCTACTACGCCTTAGGCCCTCGTGGACCGGGCCGCAAATAGGCTGATCCTGGCTTAGCAATTTGTTTTTGAAAGCCATTTTAACCGGGCCTTTAGGGGACCGTGGTTTTGACCCTCGACAGGTGTGTCTCCATCTGAGATAGTTTTAAATTTTCAAAATTTATATCTAAAAATTTTTAAAGCTTTGAAGAAACATTGGGAACTCTAAATGATTTCAAATCAAAACTCATCACCTACAAAGCTGTAGATTGTATAGACAAGTAAACTTTGGTATATATATCATATCAACATCCAATGCCACTTGAAATTTCAAAATCTTGGAACACTGAAAGGTTATTTGAAAATTTAAATTTTGAACTTCAAAATATAAGAACTTAAAACAAAATTTTTGAAATGTACGCTAGATGAAAATTCATCAACTACAAAGTGGTAGATCATGGAGGTCTGCCATTTTTTTTATTAATTTTATCTTTATTGAGTTCATATAAAAAAGACAACTATTTCTAAAGGCTGATCTCAGAATGTCTGCCTCTGTTAACTGATTTTCAGAGGGGCATCTAACATGACCATCTCTGTTAATCAGTTAATGGTCATCTTATTAGAATGCCTGTCTCTAAGAGGATTAATAGAGACGGGAGTTTGCCTGAAGCTCTCCTTTTCTGTAATGTTCACTTTGCTTGTTTCATTGCATTGTATAATAATTGATCCGTGAGGACTTAAGACAGAGTAAGGTGAAAATTGATCCGTGATCATTGATTTCACTATTGCTTTTTCTGGGTACATAATAAGTTGGTGTAGACGAAGAACTCATGACTGTTGGGGGCATATTTTGGGGTTGTAGAAAAGATATGAATCGGTGGATTTTAGGAAATGAGAATGCCAGCACTCAGCAACATTCTAATCACTCATCTGCGCAGGTCGTTATTTATCTAGTTTGTTTCACATGCATAAAAGAATCAATCCGCGTCGTCAAGCAAAAAGGCGACGGATCAATGAAGAAGAGGCAGGGCATCGGGGGCGGAGGCGATCGGCACTACTGGTGGGTCACAGCAGCAGTAGACGAACAGGCCCTTGATAATGCATGACCCTACAGAATGTATGCCGCAGTGGGACTCCGTGCACGCGCTAGGACTGCAGGCTCCAACCCTGGTGCATCTACGTTCAGCTTCAGGCTCCGGCTGGAAACTGCCGCTGCCCGCCGACGCAACTGCTGCGAGGAGAGCCATCAGCAGCGCAACCGTGAGGAATACCTGAATCTTCTTGGTGCCCATTGTGAGAGGTTTGGTAGGTAGTCTTCTTAGTATGTATCTATGTGTATATATCTAAGTATGTATGTATATATGTATATGTACTTATGTAGAGACTAATAGCTTCTCGATTCTCGTACGATATTGCAGGTGCTTGTTTATATATATATAGGCCGGAGCCATAAGCACAATATGACCTTCAATGGTAAAGCAAACGTAAATAAATTAAGCCTGATTAAGCCTGTGGAAGTTATGGCAGGAGAGACGATTTGAACTTGCGTTACAGGTGAATGTGTGTTCCTAATTATTCTATCATTGCTCAATGTATTTCCTTCATGGATCTTGATAGAGTATATTGGATTTCTGAAAGTATTTATGGCTACTCTTCTTTTCGACCCTTATTAGGCGTATTTTGATTTTCAGTTATAGAAATCTGAGTTGTTATGTATGCCTGTCACCACAAAAATTTTATACTATTTCGAAGCACTAGGTAATATTTGTGATTTTATTATACCTATGAATAAAAATACATACCATTTGATCTATACCTAGGTCATCAAGCCATGCAAGAACCCGTGCCAAACTTTCTGCTAGCGGTTACACAAATTCATGTGGACAAAGAAGAACTAATGATTGTTGAGGGGATATTTGCGGCGGTGTACGAAAGAACTGAATTTGTGGATTTTAGAGTAGAGATAGAGATGACTTGCCTTGTTCAAAATAAAAACCACCAACTATAAATCTGTACCGGTTCAGAAACATACGAAAACACAATACTTCGATCCACGGCTTGTATTACAGAAATGGGAGATGACAGATGCTCTAACTGTTCCTGTAAAAAATGGTTTCTACGGTCGGTCGTCTTGTGTTTGATCATAAATGTGAAAGAACAGTGAAAATAGAGCATTTCCACCGACAATGACCATATCACCGATAAAAAAACATTTTCAGTGGCAGACTGATTAACCAACTGTCACCACAACAATGAAACCCCGTCTCAAGCCTAACAAGCCACATGAGTTTTTGTTCAAAAATATGCATTTAATTGAAGAATCATTCCGTTTGATTCATAATAAGTGGAGACTATTTTTTAGTAACGGTAAGACACATCATTTGTTTACTCGATCGCGAGCACCGTTGTTTATGCCAACTTAATAAGAGAACAAAAAAATAACTGAACTACAGCCATAATGCTGCCACAGGCCAGACTAGACTAGGTTTGCCCAGATCTACAAAGTGAACCTGGCCTTCGCCCGGACAAAGTGAACAACAATGGCCCAATTACGAATTGGCTTGGCCCAGTGGGCACTCTGAAATAGTAGTCCATATTATACTTTTGAATAAAACGGCAGCAGCTGCGCGCGAACTGCAGTGACGAACCGAAAACGAAGTGAGGCATGCGCGCCAAAACTTGCCCTGCTTCATGCGAAACAGAGTAGCAGGTCGCGAGTTGCTCTGCTTCGAGAAAACAGAGCAGTCGGCAGGGCAGCCTCGCTGTTTGCCCTGACAGATGCAAATTTTGCAACTGCAATTTTAGTATCTTCTTCGCCCGTGTCCGCATAAAAAAATGGTCGTGGACCCACAGCCTTAGAGGTGCTATCCTTGCAATTTTTTTATTTTTGCATGAAACAAACTAGCTAGTTATTACAAAGTGCACATCTTTTGTTTTTCTTCTTTGAAAGATCACATGTGCACATCCTGAGCAAGCTGTACAGTTATAATGCGGGGTGCCCCCTCTCCGACGCTTGGATCGGACATAAAAAAAAGCGCAATGCAGACTTGCAGAAAGATGGCAGGCAGGTGCAGCATGCGATGCACCTATGCAAACAAACAATATAGGCGCCGCCATTTGGCAGGACTTATAAATATAAGGCCGGCATATAAGCTAAAACAACTGATTTGGTGTGAGAAAAATACTATTACAACGAATGATAAACTAAAACGAATAGAGCCCCTGTCACCTTCTAATCAGGATGCCCGGTCAACGACACTCTTCCTCTAGTTGTCGGGGCCGATGGGTCAACTCGCGACGCGGATTGGGATTGGACTAGCTACCGCTAGGTCCAGCACCTCGGCTCGCTCATTCCCAACAATGAACGGCAATGAGGAGGGTGTTTTTTTGCTCTTATTAGGGACATATGCTCCTGCCCAATGCACCATTTTTTTTTTTGATCGGTGCCCAATGCACCATTGGATGTGCATTGTTGGGATGTGCACACGCGAATTAACGGCAGACATAAGCCTGGATAACGAGCTGGCTCGGCTCGGCTCGGCTCGGCTCGGTCCAGCTCGTTAGGATAACGAGCTGGCTCGAGCTGGCTCGTTATGACTAACGAGCTAAAAAGCTGGCTCGGCTCGACTCACTAAAAAGCTCGAGCCAGCTCGTTTGGCTCGCGAGCCAGACACCAAAAAATATAAAATAATGAATACCTTATATTTTGAATTGCAAAGTATGACATTAGTAGGCTAACAGCATATTGCATATGTTTCCACGACAGCATATTCATAATTCATCCAAACAAATTGTAAAATAAGGCATTATAGCTAGATTAGAATGACTACATAAACAGCTCGTTAGGCTCGTTAGGCTCGCGAGCAGCTCGTTAGGCTCATTATTGCAAAGAATACCTTCGTTAGGCTCGCGAGTAGCTCGTTTAGCTCGTTAGGCTCATTATTGCGAAGAATACCTTTGTTCAATGCACAACTCGTTAGGCTCGCGAGCAGCTCGCGAGCTAGCTCGACTCGGCTCGTTATACTAACAAGCTAAATCCTAGGCTCGGCTCGGCACGTTAGGATAACGAGTCGAGTCGAGTCGAGTCGAGTCGAGCTGGCCGCAAGACGAGCGAGTTAACGAGCTTCGAGTTTTTCGTCCAGGATTAGGCAGACACCTACAAGTTTCAGCATCACGGGCTGGAGAAATAGCGACTTGGGCCAACGATTGAATCAGTCAGTGGGCTGAGCATGCCTGGAGAGCTTGGGCTTTTTGAAGTGACCAAAGAAAAGGCCTCCCCCCTCACTTGGCCCAATATGTAAGAATGCAGAGGTGGAGCGACCAACTAGGCACAGCGCGGACCAAAGCGAGCGGTGGCGGCAGCGTGGTTGGGCAGGTGGCAGGCCTGCCGCCGTGGCCAGAGGTAGAAGCAGCTGCGGGCGGGGCGGCACACCGCAGCGGAGCAGCAGGGCGCCGGTCACCTGGCTGCGCTGCGGCTCGGGCCCCGTCGCCACCGCACCGTCACTCGCGAGCAGATGCGTCCGCCGAAGATTGGCAAGCAGCAACAGCAAAGGCATCGTGGAATATTCTCTTGTAATTCGTCCACTTTTATTTATTCACATTTTAATTTTCCATCATTTTTCCAAATGGAAGGCTGTTGTTATTTGACCATTCTGAGCATTTATGTGTTGTGCTAGTGCCCTGAATGTTCTGATTTCTGAACCTCTAACAACACTCAATGGTTGTGCGCTGGACTGCTAGTGCCCTGAATGTTCTGATGTCTGAGGCTATCCGTGTGGGGATTGCTCCCCCGGGTATCCTCAGCCGAGGGCCTGGGCCGAGCGGTCGGCAAAGGCCCAGCCCGAGAAGACCATGGCGGCGCTACCGAAGACCGTGAAGTAAGGCGCAAGACTCGGCATGCAGATATGATCCGCCTAGATCATCGAGGCGTCGGTTTCAAAGAAACTAGGATTTCTGGTCGGCCGGCCGTGTGCCGATCGAGAAAGCAAGATTAGATTGATCTTGTAACCCTGCCCCCCGACTATATAAGGCGGGGCGGGGACCCCCTCAAAAACAGATTGTTCCCGATCATAATCCACAACCAGAACACGGGACTAGGGTTTTACGTCACCGACGGCTGAACTGTCTCTAAACCCGTGTCTCGTGTTACTTTCTTGCTCTTGATCTCGCGCACCTCACCACCCTCGATCTCATCTACTACCTCGGGCACCCCCAAGGTAGGCCCCGACCAGATATCGTCGGCGGTGGCGCGCCAGGCCAGGGGTGTGCGTTTCAGATCCGTCGGCGAGCAAGATGGTTACTCCTTCCACCGCCGCTCTCCGCCCGCGTCGGGCATGACCTTCACCGTCGGATCCATCACGTGGACCGTCGCCGCCGAGCACGATGGCGGGGAGAACGGCCAACCCCGGATCCCATCCAATGGGCAAGGCGGCGTCGGCCCCGGCCGACCCGAGCGAGCGCCTCAAGCGAGGCCACGGCGATCCTCCCCGGAGGGCGACGCTGCGGCGCCCGTCGGGGAGAGGAACCCCGTCAACCCCGACGACTGATTGAAAACTCATCGGCCGGGTCGATGGAGGCATACGCGAGTGCATCGAACTTCGCCCGGCACGCCGGCAGTGCGGCTTTAGCGAGCACCCACCCGTCGGACCGGGATGGCAACCCGCGCGTCGCCGCCGGGCACCACGCCGATCCGACCACCGCCGCCGAGGCCATCGGCCATCCCGGTGAGGCCACACGGACTGGGCGTCCCATCGCAGCCAGCGGACGACCCACCCGGGTTTGGGCCCCGGTGGTTACAGGAGATTTCCTCCCAAGCACCCAAACCACTCGGCGGGGCGCCATCGCGCACATCCCCGGAGGAACAGATCTACAACCATGGTGGCATCACCCCCGACCGCAAGATCCTGCGGGTACCCACCAGGAAGTAGCACGGCGACAACTCGCCCAACCATCACCGGTTGACACCCCATCGCCGACCGTTAACATGGTACAGCTCCACTGTTTGGAAAACGACGAGTCACTCCACACCATCCCGGAGGAGCAGCCCGGTTCCGACTCCGATGCCTCACCCGGATCCGATCTAGATACATCAATCGTTGTTAGTGGGCCGGAACCCTCCAAAAAATTACACCCTCCCGGTATACCCGGCGCGAGATCTTCATGCTCCGAGCGGTCTCGCCGGACGAGGACCCACCGGCCGGGCGAGATAGATGGACATCGCGCCCGACCCAGCGAGGCGCGCGCAACGCCGATCGAGCCGCCGCGCCGTGTGGCTTACGAGGAACAGGAGCAAGCGTCTCCTCCGAGATGCGGCCGCCCAGGCGTCACCTCTACAGAACCTCGCGGACGAGTTTGTCTACATCGACGAACAAATCGTAGCGCCAACCCGAAGCGCCAATCTCGCCGTCGCCGCCAACGAGCTTGAGGCACTCGCCCCGACCCCTCGTAAAACCGGGCTAAAGCTTTTATCAAGGCTGCTCAAGTGCGGGTGAACAGGGCTACGGGAGATGCCGTCCGGATCCTCCACCTCAGGGTCAAGCCGCCATCGATCGGGAAGATCCCGACGGTCCCGCCGACGCCGCAATAACGGGAGGTAGCGCAACCCTTGGCGAACGGAGGCGGCAACAACCCGCCGAACCCGTCCATCAACCCGGCCACCACGCCGACCCGTGCGATCATCAATGCCGGCGTGGCGCTGCGCCGTCATCGACGCCAGACGCACCGGCGCCCTACAACGCCGAGATGGAAGCGCCGCCGTCGTTTCGACGCCGAGCACGGGCTCCGACCGCAACGGGCGCCGGTGATCGAGGCCCCAAGCCCCTCTCGGCACGGCCGCGGTCCCATCGGTGGCCCAGTCACTTCGGATCCCGAACAGTGGAGCCCTACGACGGCAAGGCTAACCCCGGCAGTGGCTCCAAACGTGCGCCGTGAGCGATGAGCGCCGCTGGGGAACGAAGACACGATGGCAAACTACTTGCCCGGTCATGCTGGCCTCCCAAATCTGAACTGGTTCACGGATCGGAGGAGAACTCCATCGACAACCGGGCGCAGCTCCGGAAGCTCTTCGTGGACAACTACATGGCCACGTGTGATCGCCAAGCCACGCGCCACGATCTCGAAAGGTTGGCGCAACGCCCCAACGAGACGCCCGGCAATACATTCGCCGCTTCTCCACGCCGCGCACCGCCGCCAACGCCAATGACACCGACGTCATCACGGCCTTCATCCGAGGCCTTACATACAGCAACTCCCCGCGCGAGAAGCTCCACAGAAACGCCCGAAAACAATCGGCGAGTTGATGAAAACCGCCGACGCCACGCACAGGGAGAGGAGGCCGAAGGGCACCACGGAGACCTCGTCGCGGGGAAGAGGCCCATGCCCCTCCTCCGCCGCCGCCCGGGGAGCTCCTCGGCCCAACGATCGCAACACCGACCGGAGGGATCGAAGGCGGATCATCGCCATGACAACCGCGACCGCCCGGACCGATACCGGGGACGCCGG
Source organism: Chrysopogon serrulatus (assembly GCA_015844335.1). Lineage (NCBI taxonomy): Eukaryota > Viridiplantae > Streptophyta > Magnoliopsida > Poales > Poaceae > Chrysopogon > Chrysopogon serrulatus. The sequence goes on along the minus strand of JADLZL010004609.1, from coordinate 9,592 downwards.
CCCGACGTGAACAACGTCAAGTCACGGGTCAAGCGAACCCTCGACGCCGAAGTTCGACAAAGTCTGGATCAGCCGTGCCCGATCCACAAGAACGCGACGCACACCATGCGCCAATGCTACGGGCTCGGCAAAGTTTTCGGGAAGAAGACATGAAGCGCCAACGCCGCCGTGGCGACGACAAAAACGGCGGCGACAAAGAAGATGACCGAAACTGCAGGCGGTGCCGTACCAAACACCGTCCCAAGAGCGTGGCCCACGATCTGCGGTGGGCCACACGCAATGGAAAGCAAGAGGAGCAAGAAGGCGACCGCCCGGGGAGGGTCATGGCGATCTCCGGCGAAAACTATCGCCGACCCGCCTTCACGCCATGGTCCGACCAGCCCATCACCTTCAGCGGGGAAGACCGGTGGTCGGATATACCATACCCGGGCGTTTCCCCGGTCCTCGACCCGGTGATCGGCAACGTCCACTTCAAGCGTGTCCTCATCGACGGCGGGAGCTCCTTGAACATACTCTTCCCAAAGTCGCTCCGGGAACTCGGCATCCCGAAAAGAGGCCTTCTTACCCGGCCGAAATCTCCGTTACGGGGCATCATCCCCGACAAGCCATCGAGCCGCTCGGCCAAGTGACCCTGCCCGATGCAGGTTTGGCACCCCAGCCGGTTCCGTAAGGAAAACCTCGCCGCTTCTCGTCGCGCAGACTTCGACCACGACCCATCATGCCATCTTTGGGGCGCCCGCCCCTGCACAAGTTTATGGCGGTCCCTCACTACGCCTACCTCGTGATGAAGATGCCAGCTCCCGGTGGTGTGCTCACCCTCCGCGCCGACACGAGGAATGCCCACGCTTGCGAGCAAAGAAAACTACATCATCAACGAGACCCCCGCCCTCGCCGCCAAGATGCAGCGTGCCTCGCCGACTCCAAAGAAGTGCCGCCGGAAAACCAGGGAGATCCCGGTCAATGAACCACCGCGCTCCTCCATCAAAAACAAGGAGACCAAGGTCATCGACTTGGGCACGGGTGACCCCTCCAAGGTCACTCGGATCGGCGCCAACCTCGACCCCAAATAGGAAGACGCTCGTCGGCTTCCTCCGGGACAACGTGGACGTGTTCGCATGGAAACCTCTTGGACATGCCCGAGTACCGAGGAAGTATGCCGAGCACGCCTGAAGGTCTCATCCTCCGCCAAGCCGGTCAAGCGAAGCTCCGCCCGATTCGCGCCGACAAGAAAGAGGCTATTAGGGTAGAAATCAACCGGCTCTTAGCCGCGGTTTTATCAAAGAAGTGTATCACGCCGAGTGGGCGCAAACCCGGTCCTCGTCCGCAAAAAAGCAATAAAGAATGGCGAATGTGCGTTGATTACACCGATCTTAACAAACACGCCCTAAAGACCCGTTCACTCTCCCTCGCATCGACGAGGTCGTAGATTCCACCGCCGGTTGCGAACTCCTCTCGTTTCTTGATTTGTTATTCCGGGTATCACCGGATCGCCCTAAAGGAGTCCGACCAGGTCAAGACGGCCTTCATAACTCCATTCGGCGCCTATTGCTACACGACGATGTCCTTCGGCCTAAAGAATGCTGGGCGCGTACCGGCACGGACAATTCAAGCATGCACGAAGGATCGATAGGCATCAACGCCGAGGCCTACGCCGACGACGTTGTGGTAAAATCTAAAACCGCCGATAGCTTAATCGCCGACCTTGACCAAACATTCAAAAGTCTCCGAAAGTGTATCAATGGAAACTCAATCCAAACAAGTGCATTTTCGAGCTTCCTCTCGAATCCTCGCCGAAATACGGTCGGCAGCCACGGTATCGAACCAAACCCCCGAGAAGGTGTCGGCCATAACCAAAATGTTGCCGCCAACCAATATCAAGGAAAGTACGAGGCTCGCCCACTGCTTGGCAGCCCTAAGTCGGTACATCTCCAAGCTAGGAGAGAGGGCCATGCCTTTCTTCCGCTTACTCCGAGCGTCCGACAAGTTTGTTTGGACTCCGGAGGCCGACGAGGCATTCAAGGAGCTCAAGGTCTTCTTGACGACGCCTCCCTTTAACGGCTCCGCTACCCGGCGAGGATCTCCTCCTTTACATCGCAAAGAACGAATCGGGTGGTCTCCACGGCCGTCGCCGTCGAAGCGTGGACGAACTCGGGCATGCATTCAAGGTGCAGCGCCCGTCTACTACATAAGCGAGGTCCCCGAACGAGTCCAAAACTCGTTACCCGCAGATACAAAAACTCATCTACGCCGTCCCCCTGGACGTCACGTAAGGTGAACCACTACTTCCGGTCTCACAAGATAACGGTGGTGTCCCATTACCCGATCGGCGACATCATAAAGAACAAGGAAGTCGACGGAGAGTCGCCAAATGGGCAGTTGAAATCGGGCGCATACACCGTCGAATACGCTGAGCCGCCAGACGATAAAATCCCAGGCGCCGCCGACTTCATCGCCGAGTGGGATGACATGCGGGGAACCCGTCCCCACCCGAGCACCCCCCCAAAGACCGGAAGATGTACTTTGACGGTGCGCTAAATGTGAGCGGTCTTTGGTGCGGGGGGTCGTGATTGTATCTCCAAGCGGCGAGGAACTCCGATACGCCTTGAGAATACATTTCAAGGCATCTAACAACGCCGAAAGTACGAAGCTGCCATTCACGGCATCAAGATTGCTATATCCCCAGGGATCAAACGCCCGAAATCTTCGGCGACTTCGGCGCCGGTCGTCAACCAGGCAAACAAAGACCGGTCTTGCACCAACGAGAAAATGGACGCCTACTTGCTTCGAAAATCCGGAAACTCGAGAACAAATTCTACGGCATTGAGTTCCACCACATCGTTCGGGAAGAAAACTTCGAGGCCGATCGGCTCTCCAAGTTAGGCTCTACACGAGCAGCCATTCCGCCCGAGCGTATTTGCGCGCGATCTCCTCGACACCATCTATCGGCCAAGACGGAGCGACGCCCAACCCGACCCACGCGGAGAAGGCGTCGCACTCGCCGAGGTCACCGACGCCAAGATCGGGCGCTCCCGTTCATCGATACCTCACCAAATCGAGGTCCCGAATGACGTAACTGAGACAGAACGTTTGATACGGCGGAGCGTGCACTACGCCCCGGTAGAGGGCTCATGCGCAAACGCCAACGCTAAACGTTCGCAAAAGTGCGTTCTGCGCCCGAAGGCTTGAAGATACTAAAAAAGAAATACATGCTTGGACTACGTGGAAGCCATTGCGCCTCTCGAACCTCAGGGTCGGGCAGAGCCTTCCGAGCAGGATTTTATCGGCCGACCGCCGTGGCCGACGCAGAACACTGGTACGACATTGCGAGGGATGCCGGTTCTTCGCCAAGCGACCTCACTGCGCCGCCCACGCTCTAATGACGATCCCGTCGGCCGGCCATTCGCGCCTGGGGGACTCGACGGATCGGCCCCTTCGTAGCCGCACCAGTAATTTTAAATACGTCTTGGTCGCCATCGACAAGTTCTCCAAGTGGATTGAGTACAAACCACTTTCGCCCGGCTCGACAAGCAAGAAGGCCGCCGAGTTCTTTGAGGAAATCGTTCACCGTTTTGGCATCCCGAACAAAGATCATCACCGACCTCGGGTCAAACTTCACGGAAACGAAGTTCTGAGTTTTGTGAAGAGCGCCCATCTTGGTCAAATATGTCTCCGTTGGCGCACCCACGTGCCAACGGCCGGCCGAGCGCCAAAATGGAATGATCCTCGACGCACTTAAAAAGCGCCTATACCAGAAGGACGACAAGCACCCGAAGGTGGTCAAGGAACTTCCACCAAAGAAGCCTGGGATCAAGCGCACGCACACCGGGCCGGAGCACAGGGGTTTCCCCCTACTACATGGTGTGTACGGGTCGGAAGCTGTCCCTACCCGAGGACGCCGCCTCCGATCGCCAAGAGTGGAAAAACTACCCGAGGAAACCTCCGACTGCGCCGACGACGACGACGCCGAGCAGAAGAAGAACGCCTAGCCGCCAAGGTCCGATCGGGTAAGTACCTAGAGGGCGTCCGTCGCTATTACGACCGCAACGTCCGGGAGCGCCCTTCGCGGGCGGCGATCTGGTCTTACGCCGCCGCACGAGCCCGCAGGCATGCATAAGCTCTCCTCCCCCGGATGGTCCCTTCATCGTCAAGGAGGTCACCCCACCCGGGGTCCTATAGGCCGGGTGGAGTCGACGGGCGCGATATCCCAAACTCCCGCACGCCGAAAGCACCTAATACGTTTTTACGCCTAATAAGTCAAGATGAACAAAGATATGTACTCGTTTCCCTTTGTAATCCAAATATATATATGATTTAATGCCTTTTTCGTCTTGTCTCTTTTTCTCTCCTCGTGCATTCATTTTTCATATGTGCTACCCACGCACTATACGCCAATAAGACCGCCAATAAGCACTTTAACTCAAACCGACGGAGCAACCCCGCTCCTGGCCCAAACCTACACGTGCTAGCGGCTCGGCGCTCTGCGTTATGGAAAGGCCAAGCGGCGGTTCCCGGGGCCCCCGTACCCTCTACGCCAAGACAAGGAACATACCCTTAGCGCTATGAGATACTAGGAAACTTGGGCGGTCCGGCAAGACGACAAAGTCACACGCTGCGGGGCATTACGGCAAAGACTTTACATGCATAACAAAAATGATATTAACATCATTTACGCACAGCGTCTCCACACGCAATACATAAGTTAATTCTAACGCTCTTCTCTTAGGGCGCGTCGGCCTCGGCCGTCGCCGAACAGGTCAGTCCTCCACCACCTTGACGGCAGCATCGGAGGACTCGGCGCTCGGCTTCTCCTCGGGTCGGCGACCGACTTGGTCCGGGCAAAACCCGCCTCGACCCGGGACAACTCCACCCGGGGATAGTGCGACCGGACGAGCCAAGATGCCGGCGGCAGCCAAGAGCCGCTCCATGAACAAACACCCGTGTTTGTTGTAGGACGATCTGGCACCGCACCGTGAAACGCGAGACCGAAGGGTAGCGTTCCCCGAGCACGTCCCGGTCGTAGCCCCCTCCGTCGGGTCGACGAGATTCCGGCGGGGGTCGGGAGGGGCGATGGTGTCTTCCATCCGCTCCTCGGCTGCAAGACGCCGCTTCAAATCCGCTGCTTGCCCCGCCGTCGCGTTCTCCCACAAGCTAGCAGAACAAATGGTAAGAACCCGACAAGCCCGATCGGGCAAATACAGCAAAAAGGTAACGACACTACGCTGCGCCTCGGACCGGGCTGCCTCCGCCCGGCCCCAGGGTAGCCTTGGCCGCCTCACGGGTTAGCTCCTCAACGGCTTCTTGAGGCTAGCTGCGGCTCGCTTTCAAAACTGCCCGAGGCCGAGCACAAGTCAGCCTGAGGAATACACAAGAGCGCCGAAAGGAAGGTAGGGGGAAACATACGGTCACCCGCGCCTGCAAAGTGTTTGCCGCGCCCCGCCGATCGCCCGCGGCGGCCGCCTCCCACAAGCCGGCGTTCTCACGCTCCAGCTCTTCCCACCGGCGCGATCGGTCGTCGTCCTCACGAACGGCCTTCCATTGCGCTTCGAGCGAGGCCGACCCGACTCCGCCAAGCTGGTCTTCTCATGAAGCCGCTCGTTGTCGGCCTTCATCTTCTCGTAGGCGGCCGCCCGGCTGCTCAGCGGCAGCGCCGCGTCTCGGCTCGCGCGGGCCAGCTCCTACATGCATATTCGACATAAGCTCTGCAACACTATCAAACGAACAATATGATTACTTACTGCAGCTCGGGCTGAGCAGCTTCGAGATCTGACGTCAGGTTTTGATATTCACTGACGGCGATCTCGTCGTCCACCACCTCCACCCGTTCACCTCGGGGGTCGATGTAGAACGTGCGGCGAGCCAAGGCCGGCTCCTCGCGCGCGCAGGCACCTCACGCACCACTTCCTCCGGCTCGGGCTCCGCCCTGCTACGGTCTCCGCCGTGGCGCCGCCCCTTGCTGGCGGATGACGGGACGGGCACTGGAGCGGGCCGCTGACGCCCTCCCTTGCCGGTCGGCTGCGAACAGGGGCGGCGTCTCCGCGCCCGGGGCTGGGGACTGCGCCCCCCTCAGCCCCAATCGGCTGGTCGGGAGTCACCCCCCACGTCGGCCGTGCACGGGTGGGCTGTCTGTCTGGGACGACCAGTGTCATCCTCCCCCGCACGGCTGGGTCCTCCTCCACGGGATCGCTGCAACAGAACACTCCTAAGCCACACCTGGACAACACCGGGAACAAAAAAAACGAGTTGGTACTTACAGTCCGGACTCGGCGGTGCCGCGCGCGGAAACGCCGGGGGCCTCGAGCTGCCCGCCTCGGTCGGTCGGGTCGACGGCACCGATGGCCGCTCGGCCGCCTTGGCGGCGCCCCCCGCAGTCGGCATTTTCTCGAACACCGGTCGCGCAGAGTCGCCCGCCTTCGGCGCCGACCGACGCCGGACGCGCTCGTCCAACGTCTCCGTGTCCTTCCTGATCTTCGTCATCCGAGAGGATGACGGCTCCCTTCCCCGCCCCTCCCTCGCCGATTCGAGAAGACATTTGCGGGGGGCACGGTCTCCTTCTTGCGCCTCTTCGGCGAAGGCGCCTCCTCGAGCCACCCTTCGACGATGGGCCCTTGGCTTCGACAGCTTGGGGACTGCCTTCTCGGCCGTCCCCTCGTTCATCGTCCTCCGCAATCTTGCGGATTTCCTCCATTGATCGCGGGGTCTACACCCGGCCGGCCAAGTGTCGTCGGGCACATCCGACACATAAACGGCTCGATCCTGCATAAACGGGCGGCTTGAGCGGTCGGCCAATGACACACATAATACTATAACAAAGCAGAAACTCACCGCCGTCGCGGATTGCCCAGCCGTAGGGGCTTCGCGATACCCGAGCCCTCACCGGGTACCTCCGACGAAAACGGCGTGAGCCGCCAAGAAGAGAACCTCCCTTAGAGATCGCCTCCCAAGGCCTCACGCGTAAGTCCTTGTCCCCGGAGTACTGCGTACCGGGTGCTCGCGCTCCTTGCATGGCCGGATGCGCCCGCCAAGACGGTTGATAGCCACCGCCACCCCCGGAGTTCATGGGGCGGATGATGCCGAGCGCCTCCTCCACCTGCACCATGTCGGCGGATGATGGCCGCTCGGACCCGTTAAGCGTTGGCGCTCCACCACTCGTTTACCTCATTAGAGATCTGTGGAGCGGGGTTGCTGACGACGAACCATTGGGTGTTCCACCCCTTGATGGAAGAGCCGAGGGGGTCCGATATCTTTGGTTCCTCATCCCGTCCCGAAGACAAAGATAGAGGCCACCAACCACCTTGGGTGAGCCGGCTCCGTGAACGCCCTCGAGGCGAAGAGATGGCGGAAGAGATTGAAGTGGGGAGGAATGCCGAGAAAAGCCTCGCAAAAATGGATGAAAATGAAAGATGAAGAATGGAGTTGGGGTGGAGATGAATGAGCCGGATCTTGTAGTATGCAAGAAGCTTCCGGAGGAAGGGGTGCGCCGGCAGCCAACCCGCGGCGGAAATAATCCGCAAACACTACGAGCTCATTGCCGTTCGTCGGGGTGGGGAAGGACTCACCCACGGTGGGGCGCCAAATGGCGCCGCCGTCGGGCAGCACTCCGGTCGCGACGAGCTCATCGAGGACCGCCAGCGTGCAGGTCGAAGTAGCCCACTCCACCTCCGCGTTAGGGGCGGACCTCAGCGCCTCGGATCTCCGCCCGCGCCCGATGCGCCGCCGCCCCCGCGGAACCACGCTTTTGCCCTTGCCGCCCGGCCATTTCGGATCTAGGTTTCGGATTGGGAGCCCCCGGTGATGTGGGAGAAAAGGTTGGTTGTGCGAGGAAGGAAGGCGAAGAGGCCCAGCGGGTTTTTGCGAGGCGCCGAGAGGAAGGCAAATAGTGTGGACTGAAAGGCCATGCCCGGCCTTAAAATAGATCTGTGGATGCGGTGTCGGGCGCCGCGCCCCTGCCGCTTCCCTTCCTTCCGTGGGAAATCGCGCCCCGCGCCGCTCCGTGGTTATCCAGCCCGGGACCGACTGCGAGGTTTCCCAGAAGATGCTAGGCCCGGTGGCCGGCCCACTGAAGCTTTTGACCGGCTGTTCGCGAGCCCCGCACCCGACAGAAAACCAAAGTTTGGATCATAGAAGATGACAAGCGGTCTCGGGGGCTGCATACCCAAGATTCAACAACTTATGCTTTGACAAATTTGATCCCGGCACCCGGTCTCATGCATCGCCTACTACCAGCCTCGGGGACTACGTGGTACACGTCGCCCAAGCGACTTTGACGTGGTACACGGGACCCGTATGCCGGGGATCTTGCTTTTTTTTTTTTTTCTCTTGAGCAGCTCGCGTCTCCCGGCAGTGGGACCTCCCAAGTTCCTCTCAACCGCAGCGACCGCCGTGTGTTCCACGGCGCAGTTCCGCCTCCCTCCAAAGACCGTACGGTCGGCCTCGACGACGGCCGACCGCCACGACTTCGTCCGGATCCGTTGATCGACCTTCGCACCGCCTCACTGAACAGTCGGAAGAACTGCCGGCTGCACCGAGGAAGACGCTGAATGGTTCCCAACCTTGGGTTGAGACACGCAAACCGCTTTCGGGGACTAGCCGTGGGGATTGCTCCCCCGGTATCCTCGGTAGGGTTCGGCCGAGCGGTCGGCAAAGGCCCGCCCGAGAAGACCATGGCGGCGCTACCGAAGACCGTGAAGTAAGGCGCAAGACTCGGCATGCAGATATGATCCGCCTAGATCATCAGGCGATCAGTTTCCGTGAAACTAGGATTTCTGGCCTACGTGTGCCGATCGAGAAAGCAAGATTAGATTGATCTTGTAACCCCGCCCCCCCTACTATATAAGGCGGGCGGGGACCCCTCCAAAACAGATTGTTCCCGATCATAATCCACAACCGTAACACTGAGGACTAGGGTTTTACGTCACCTCGACGGCCTGAACCTGTCTAAACCCGTGTCTCGTGTTACTTTCTTGCTCTTGATCTCGCGCACCTCACCACCCTCGATCTCATCTACTACCTCGGGCACCCCCCAAGGTAGGCTGCCGACCAGATATCGTCGACAATCCGCACTCATGGTACTCTAAATTCATCCTTTAAAAGGTCTGGTCATCAAGATTCTCTCATCTATACTCAATTCTTCCGCACTCATCCATCCTTTATATCATCCTCTATCCACTGTGGGACCCACTTATCACTTTATCCAAATATATCTATGTGACATCTTGTTTTGAAGGATCTATTAAAACGAATTTAATGGTGCAAACGAAATTTAATTTCATTTTTTGGTTTACGAGTTATAATATGTTTTGTTTCATTGAAATAGTGGGGCCCGTGTTGCCCATTTGGACAGCAGCAACAGTGATTTGGACAGCAGCAACAGTGAGCAAATGGGGGAGAGAGAGAGAGTGAACAGTGGGCAAATGGGAGAGAGAGAGCGGCCGATAGCAGCACATGACAGCAGTAGCAGTGGGCCAGTGAAGGTAGCGCATGAACGCGACTCCGGTGCCAATGCCGGATGGGCAGCCGTCCCGGATCATCTAGCACACAGCGCTGCGGTGGTTTTCCAACGCCAAATGGTTTACCGTTTCGCTTCCCAGGAGCC